>JAMKCH010024134.1:0-20075 GCA_023653785.1 Ophioderma brevispina | reverse complement strand
GATTTTGGGGTACAACACGCCTTCTACAAAATAATTTTTTTTATTTATGGCCCCAAATCTGGAAATTTCCGGAAAAGTTACATCTCTGGTTACTACATGCATCAAAGTCCAGAATTTTTTGAAATGCTTAACCAATCATTTTATTGAGTTGGTTGTACCCTTTTTGATATTGATGCCATTCAGACCATTGAGAGCTCTGGGTGGATATTTGCAGATAGTATTTCAGGAATACTCATGTTAAAGGCTGACTCAAAGATTTTCCGATGAGGGCGTACTCAATTTTTTTAAAAATCACATTTTTTGCATGTACATAATGCTTGTCCATATACTAATCATTGTGTGAAAGAACTAAGCTCAAATCGAAGTCCTTCATATAGAAAATCACAACTTTGTTATAAAATTCCGGATCCGGAATTTTTGTTATACACTGGCACTGTGGCACTGTTATACTGTGCATAAATGTTTACCGCATGAAAACGGAAAATCTGTTTCATCTCTAACTTTGGAATTGAACGTTTTAGTTGACTATCTTTAGTTCTATATGACTATTTTTAATTTCTACTCAAAATAATTATATTTCAAAATCTCTGAGTCAGCCTTTAAACTCAAGCTAAGTCAAGACCATCGTTGGTGCACAAACACTATTGCAAGATTACTGGGAGATTCACAAGCTGTATGAAAGAACATTTGATGTCAGCAATTTTTTTAGCTCTCAGGATATGACTTCTGCCTAGAAGAGAAATTTGGAGCGAGTTTGAGTTGACACATTACCACTGCTATTGCCTTAAAGGTGCAACAAGAGATTTTTGAGGCACCCAAATATTGTGTCATAATAGTAATTTCATATAGACTAGACACTCAATAGATTCTTACCTTGTATTTGGCTACAGAAATGTCTTAATTAAAAGACAGAAAAAGGGTGATTCTGATTTGCTTATATTTCAATATAAAAACATAAGCTGAATTTTGTATTTGCTCCCATACAAAAATAGAAATTTCACAATTTTTGTACCAAAGAAACATTTCTCAGTTTAAAGACACTATCAGTGATTCACCCGAAAGAGTCAAAATATTTGAAATTTGCAGTAATAGCTTAAAATTGAAGGATAAGTCTCTATAATTCTCGTAAGTTATTTTTTCCAACTGAATTGCCAGAAAAGGAAGAAAACGGCAGTCTTCAAAGATATGACTCTCCATTGAATTATGTGTTGTAGTAAGTGTCCGTACGGACAGTAATGACTAAAATATCGGATTCTGTGCTTATTAGGTTGCTTCTGGTGTTATCATTTGCAGGGTATGTTAGGGTACCTGTACTTGTTACAGACATGCAAATCTTATTTTTGATGATTTTTTTATTTTATGATTTAGCAAATCACTGATAGTGCCTTTAATCCTTTCAGATGGGGTTATTTTTGATGGAAAACTTTACATCAGGGCAAAAATCAGTACTTGCGATTTTTTTTGGGACACCTAATATGTGAAATCTCTCATTGCACCTTTAAGAACTCCCAGACCTGGTTACAAGGTCTTAAATGAGATAACAGCTCTCATTCCGCACTTGATCATAATCGGCATACATCGCTTCCTCCTAAGTATGACTCGTCGGCTTTGGACTCTAGTGGAGCGAGATCAGAGATGCCAGTAGACCTGACGTTTGTTCATCTGGTGTAGAACGTTCAAGCAAGAGTTGATTCTACTTGGGAAAGCTCATTAACAAGTGGTCTCAACACTACACCTAGTGATGAATGTTTGCTTGGATAAGAATACCAGTGCCACTTGATGTCCACACATTGTCACTGTAAGCTTAAATGTTCGCCTAAATTCCAGATTATCAACATGTCTGGGGTACATCAAGAGTCAAGTCGCTGCCCCTCCGCTTAGAAATAGAAACGCTCTATTTGGAGACAGGACATGGCCAGTTATAATGTATCAATAAATCATTCCAAAAGTGCATTTTCAATGTTATTTACATATTAAATCTCCGATATTTGGATTGATATTCTGAGAATATGGGAGTTGCGATAGATACTTGAAGGATTGGAATGTTTTCTCAACCCCGATCATGGCATTCGGCGAGTGTATCTGTGAAAGGATATGACCCTGGAGGGAAGTATGAACCTAGAGACACATGTTACGGCCTTGTAGTTACCGCGTTCGTTATTGCATACGTAGTGTATGGTGCTAACGTGTTACTATGGGGCATCGAACGTTTTCCTGATTGTATGGATTATATTTACAGACCTGGTCATTATGATCTCCATATCAATAGCAGCATCGTTTGCATGGCTGGTGAAATTTGTGGTTTATCCAGTGTACTAGTGACTTCAACTGATTTAGTATACTCCCCCATAACGCAAGGCCTTTATTGTGTAGAGGAGATGTGGAACTGCATCCCAGTCCAAAGCACGGTGATGAAATGTTTACGGTAACCCATGAGGAACCCGCAACCAAGAACCAAGTAACAGAAATAAAATAAATGCTAGATAATTTACTTGCATTGTATAAAGGTGTTGATGATAAACTGGCCAGTATATAATAATAATAATAATAATATACAGCATTTGTATAGCGCTTTTTTCCAAGGATTCAAAGCGCAAGCCTATTATTATTTCGCTGCCATCAGGAAATCGTCACAATCCAAACAAAATTATGAATATTGAGACTACGGTTCAAGGTTTATCCCAAGAACTACAATCTCATACGTAAAGATTGCTAAACCTAGAACAAGCAAACCAGGAAGTAGGAAATCTGAAAGCAAAATTTACTAATATCGAAAAAGAAATGTCACAGGCTAAAACCAGAGCAGACGAAGCTGAGGACAGAGCTCGCCGAAACAATTTGCTTTTTCGCTGGTATTGAAGGAGATTCGAAAGAATCTTGGGAAACCTCAGAACAAAAGGTGCAGAATTTTCTTAATACGCGGCTGGGAACCGATTCTGGCGCAGGTTTCGAACGAGTTCACCGGATACTGAAGGATCCAAAAACAAATGGTTTTGTACCGATTATTGCTGCTTTTGTTAGTTTTAAAGACAAGCAACGCATTCTTGGTATGGCAAAAAACTTGCGTGGTTCTCCATTTTAATCAATGAGGACTTCTCTCCTGTTACTAGAAATATACGGAAAAAACTTTGTGATAAAATGAAGGGAATAAAACCACATGTTCAAAAAGTTGAACTGCGTTATCGTAAACTGGTAGTAACTGACTTATCTGGTAATAAAGGTACATTTGTTTTTAATGAACGTACCCATACTGTGTGAAATCAAATGAAAATAAATAGGAATTAGGCAGGCCCTGGAAGCTTAATATTGATCTTACAAATATATATTTCATTTATCACAAGGGACATTAATGGGCTTAAGTCAAAAATAGCGGACAATGTTTTCATAAAATTTTGTATGTCATTTGAAGTTATCGCATTTGTTGAAAGTTGGAACCCATCAGCAAATGATCATGAACACATTTTCCCTGGTTATAAATTATTTTCATGCCCGGGTAAAAGAAGAGCTACTCGTGGTAGATATTCTGGTGGAGTTTCAATCTATGTGAAAAATAATAGTGTTGATGGTGTCTCTCGTATTGAGACAAACCAATCAGATTGTGTGATTTTGTTTAGAGAATAAAGGTATGATTTTGGGAACCGGTACTCTCTTTACGACGAATTGAAACCAAGGCGATACCATTATTTTAAGTGGAAGAACGAGGCCGAAGGCCGAGTTCTTCCACTTCCTCCCTGTGTTTCTATCATGTGTTTGAAAGAGTGATTTCTGAGAGCAATAAATGTTTTATGAAAAGATCCCCCCCAAAAAAAAACAACTAGAAAGTGCGCCCTCATCGAGGGCATGAGGTAAGTTAGGCGTAACCATGTCTGATAATTATAGCCATTGATTTAGAGCAGAAATAATAAACTACAAGGTA
Source organism: Ophioderma brevispina (assembly GCA_023653785.1). Lineage (NCBI taxonomy): Eukaryota > Metazoa > Echinodermata > Ophiuroidea > Amphilepidida > Ophiodermatidae > Ophioderma > Ophioderma brevispina. The sequence continues at coordinate 16,159 of JAMKCH010024134.1, read as the reverse complement.
GCTATTTCCACCCATGTGACATTTTGACACCAAATTTGGATGTGCAAACTAATGACATGTCTAAATTTGGGATTTTCTATGTGCCACCGCCTGGGCCTGTGCAAAAATACTGTTATAGCGCCATCTGTGCTCATGATCGCGTGCATTTACGAAAATACACAAATATCATTAATTGCATTGCAATGACCTTGGCAAATGTTTACGCATTTAAGGGTTTTGACTCCTGTGACCCAAAAACAGCACACCCCATAGAAAATGGGCATAGCTCATTCACATTTACAAGATCAAGTTCTATTGCATGCCATTTGTGGCACAAAGGGTTGTTTTAAACTTCAGCCAATTTTGAAGGTTTTGACCTTGACCCCCAAAACCCTATAAGTCCTTGAACGTCCTTCATTACACTTTTTCATTTTCATCAACACTTTACCTGATGAAACATATTGGATTTGCGATTGACCCAGTTATTCAATTTTTTACACAGTAAATGTTTTTGGGACCCAGTGACCGAAGGATGACCTTTGACCCCCAAACAGAGCACACCCATAGAACCTAGACATAGAGCTCATTCATATGACATAGAGCTGAGAAATGCATGCAATTGTAGAACAGATAGTTTTGAAAATTTGACAATTTCGAAGCCATTTCGACCTGACCCCCAAACCATCGTCCTATGACAAGATCACCATTAGCTTTTTTCATCTATCACATTTGTCTACTCGATGATACATTAATTTGCATTTTATCCCATTTTAAATTTTTACACACACTTAAGGTTTTGCTCTTTGGACCCCTAGGTGACCTTTGACCACGAACAAAGCACCACCGCATATAGTTGTATTTCTGGTTCATTACTATGAGCACATTTTGGTTATTAGAGTCAACCCATAAGGGGAGTTACGGTTGTAAGAAGAAGCAAGAAGGAAGAAACAGCAAGAAAACAATTAAGTCAGGCGAAACCGCCTAACTTACAAAATACATGAGGGAATAGGACCTCTGAAGTTCTGCCTTCTGTCGGAATATGTTTCCGTATCAGCGCTACTACCAACATATCGATCCTTAAGAGTTTCACTTACCTTGATTCTTTAGACACCTATATCTAAAGACAGACTGGTCTGTGTAACACCACACTGTTTTTGATTCATCCTGACAAGGCCCATCAAACGACCAAACCTCTGCAAAGAAGAAGAAACATTTTAGCCATCATGGTTAAGGTGCATGTTCCGATCTCTTTGGGACCCTGAATTACCCGGACGGAAGTATATTAGTAATGATTTTGAATCCAGATGAAAGGCTTTGTATTTTTTTTTCATTGTCATCCTTAAATTTGAGCCTCAAATCTTTCCCCTTTCCCCCAGATATAAAACAAACAAGGGCGAACTCGATTTATGCGATTGAGTAAAAAGTCCCCGCCGAATGTCAGCGAGCTTAGATGCCGATATATGCAACTACAATGTATTAAGTCTACATATGAACCCCGCCCCTCCCCCTTCAGCAAACCCCAGTTCCCACTCTCCCCCTCCGGCACCCACCCACCCCTCCCCAAGGACCACTCATTCCCTCCCTGAGGACACCCCACTTCACTCCCTCCCCGAGAACACCCCACCATCCCGACATCCAACCCCTCCCCGACAGCCCCCTCCCCGATCCCACCACTCCCCTTGCATATCCAATGTACCATTCAGCGATTACAGCATATTTAATTAGACCTATGCATCAAAAAATTATCCCTCAATTGGCCCACAAGCACTTGACGCAATTGTGATCACACAAACGATGTATGGCAGAGTAGTCTTTCATGTAGTGAAGGAAATTCTGTATACTGATGTTACTGTTTCAGGGATCCAGTAATTATGCATATTTACTTATATCAATTGCATCAAACAATACCCTTTCATGGCCCACAAGCACTTCAACCCACTGTACGATTGACACACACAAGATGTTATGTCAGAGTGGTATTTCAAATAGAGAAGGAATTTTGTATAATCCGATGTACCAGTGTTAGCGAGCATCAATTATGCATATTTAAGTAGCTAATTTGCATACCCAAGCCGTATAATCACATACTTTCAAATACAGATGCGCACCATGGATAGGCTTCATGCAGTGAAGGAATTTTACATATCAGATGTATGTTTCAAAAAATAGCGATTACGTCGATTTTTGCATATTTAATTAGCTCATTTGCATATGTAATTGCCAGGAAAATATTCCTAAAGAATGCAGGGACCTTCTCCGAGAACTTTTCAACCAACTCCTTCCCCAAGTTACATCTTATCGCCTTACAGAACTCTAGAAACTTGTATACAAGCCTGTGGGAACATGTTCTAAATTATGCAAATTAAGATACCTAAATAGCATATTGACACCCCCCCCAAAATTAATCACGTCGAGAAACTCATCAACCCGTTCTTTCCACCAATTACATCATTGTCATCCGTAGGAACTCCAGAAAATCGTACACAAAGTGGCGTTAACATTTTATCAAGGACGGCAAAAACGAACAAACAGACGGACGGACGGACGAAACGGACATGATCATTAAGTCCCCATTCCGAACGAGTGTTAATGGTAACAATCAATATCAGTATTTGAATTGGGTTTTGCAATCTGCATTATTGCTTCTACCATCAAAAAATCTCAAGTTTATTTCACCGGTACTTGATGGGGCGATGTGCAAGTGCCAGCTCTCATATCAAGTAGAGAACACAATAGACCTAAATCGGAACAACACCTTCAAGTCAAAGGAAAATAAGCATAGCTTTAAAAAAAAAAAAGTAATTAACAAAATTATTGAACAATATAATAATGGCAACTTGATGCCCAAATACACAAAGTTGGAATTGAAATATTAATTTGATAGTTTAAATTTAGAAGATTAACTTGTTCTCCAAATTAAGACACATTAATTCCTTTTACAGATATTTAAAACACAGCTGTTTGACCCCATGCAAATCGTCCCTTTTATTTTTAGAGCAATTTTAAGGGTAGTGTTAACCCTAGTGCTTTTGTTTTTACTTGAATTTCTGATTTTTGCACCACTTTAAACATCAAACTATGTTCTATCATTACCAACAAAGGTTATCCAATGCAGACAATCCTGATTTGTAATTTTTTTTTTGTGAATTTTTTCACTGCGTAAATGAAGCTTTGCGCCGTGTTTAACATGTAACGTTTTGTTCGCGAATCGCATCTTGAAAAAAAAACGAAAAATAATATTTGAAAAGGGTAAACAAAGGTATCTAATTTAGACCAGATGCAATTTCAATTTCTTCTGATTTCTGGAGTTAGAGAGAAAAGATGTTTGATTCAGTAGTGCATAAAGATGTATTTTCATCACTTGCACAACATACTCAATTTTGAAGTTCAAAGATAAAGGTATTTGAGAAAGAGACAGCTTGAAATGGCGTGAAAAGTCACATTTTTTACTAAAACACAGATTTTCTCAATGTTCAATTTTCGCAAAATTTGGTAAATTTTCAGACAAGATAACTCCAAAAGTACCGAAGTAAAAAGTAAGGTTTAACTTTCCTACGATAGCAATCAGTCTTCTCTAGGGACGGTTTTCTCAATTTTTCATTTTTCGATTTCTAACTTAAGATATTCTCCAATATGTACTCATATAAAGAAAGGTAAAAATCACACTTTTTTGACATTTTTCCTTATATTTCGAAAAGCTCTATTTTTCAAAAATGAAAAAACCGTCCCTAGACAAATTTGTCTTGTTTCTAAAAAATAACATATAAGAAATCGTGAAAATTCAAATTGTTTTTGTTATGCTGTCTGAAAATTTTGGGGCAAAATCATGTATTTTTAGTATTTTTCTCATAATTAATCTGATGCCATCATTGGGTTCATCGTCCAATTTTCTTTATAGAAATATATACTTTTACAGACAATAATCAAGTATTTGCGAAGTTACAAACCAAAATAGATACTCGGAAGCTCAAGGTTGACACTGCCCTTAAGCAGTGGCGACACAATTTTGACAACTGATGTAGGTAGGGATATGCAAGAGAGCTATTACCTCTGCAAAAATCAGAAAAATCCATTGCGGGAATCTTGCCATATAGGCCTACAAAGGGCAGAATTTGTATGTTATAGCGCCCTCTATATGTCCATTTTCCATAGAGAGACGTGTTTAACTAGATTTTTAGGAAAAATCATATTTGCCCGCAATGAAATTTTGTAAAATTTACACAGGATGAAGTCAGTGGAATAAATAATCCATATTAGTTGTCAAAAGTGTGCCGTCGTTGATATTTTTTGTTTTATTCTGGTTTTGTCATAATAAATGAGACCTTCAAACAGCTGTGAAAATGGTTAGTTTAGATTTCATTAAGATTTGACTCCACATCCCCCAAGTTCATATTTTCAAAATATTAATAATGAAAAACATAATATTTTTGCATATTTAGTAAATAATTTTTCCAAGGATATTTGATCATTTTGCAGTGTTTTTCTAATGCTATTAGATAACTGTTTATAATATGTTTTTTGATCATGTATTATCTTGATGCATTATGATGTGAAAATAAATTACTACTACTAACAAAATAATAACCATAGTACACAAACAAATCACAAAACAAAACCAATCAATGTTTGTATATTGCAGTAGCTCTTGATTCGCCTAAAACAGATACCGTTGCCATTTTAAAATTTTATTTGTTGGTGGCTTTACCCTCTATTTGAATCCTGCAAACACGTAATTATTACTACTCACTGCTTGAAAGACTTCTTCATCAATGAGTTGCTCATTTAAAACACACATCACCTTCATTCTGTCAAAACAATAAGATCATATCGTGTGAATGCAAGAAGGTCGTAAGTGCAATAGCTGCCATGTGATACACCTGTGTGCTGCCATATATTAAGATCACTCTCAGTGGCGTAAATTTCTTTTTGACATGGGGGGGATGGGGCTGATGAAAATTTATGAAACAGGGTTTGCTGAAAAGATGTATTACTTGCACATGTGCGCACGAAGCGTGCTAAAAATTTTGCCATTTTGAAGTTAAAATCGTTAAATGTCATTGTAATTAGAACAAAATGTGTGCGATGCGTGCAAAAATTTACCATTTTTAAAGTATTATGGTAAAATATGAGGTTATTTTTGGTCAAAAACACATGAACGGGCATCAACATTGGGGGGGGGGATGATCGTATTGACCATCCCCCTCATCAATTTTTTTTTTTTTTTTTTTTGTCACCTGAAGAACATTTCAAGAACCACTGACAAAAGACTTGGCATATTAGTATGTTTGATGGGAATTTCAGACAAATGGCAGCCATTGCACTTACGACCTTCTTGCAATCACATGACATTTAGTCCTGTTAAAAATAGCCTGCACGACTACAGGACATATTTTCTTCTACATTACTATTTTAATGGCATAAAATAACAATTTTATGTTACTGAAAGCCCACAGACCGCTGCACAAATGATTACTTGTTAACGGCCAACAGCACTGCTCATATCATGTAAACACAAATAAAAATATTTTATTTGTATTATTTGCTGGTGAGCGGGGTGGAGTGGAGAGGGAGGTGGTAGTGAGTAAGGTAGACCCAAAGCAAATTCAGTGTGGCGTGAGAAATGGATCCATGGAAGATGCATAAAGATGAAGAGAGTGACCCCAAGCTTGGCAAGAGATTTTATGTGAGGAAGATGCGAGAAGGGAGCTGGAGGGATAGAGGGAAACAGGATGGGATGAGGAAAGGAGGAAGATTGGGATGAGGTTGATTTTTGTGAAGGAGTTCACATACCTTGGGGAAAAGGTAGGGGGTGGTGGATGGGAGGTGGCTATGAATGCTAGAGTGAGGTATGGGTGCTTGAAGTTTAGGGAATGTTGGGGAGTTGTGCAAGGGAAAAAAGATATCTTGAAGATGAAAGGAATGGTTTATAAGAGTTGTATGAGATCGGTGATGCTATGTGGGAGTGAGACATGGTGTTTTAGCGAAAATGAGATGGGGCTTCTGAGGAGGATGAGAGAGAGCAATGATAAGAGTGATGTGTGGGTGAAAGTTGATGATAGGATGAAGGTGACTGAGGACTTGATGCAGATGTTTGGTTTGGAAGAGGCGATGGGTCGGTTGGCCAGGCGAATAGTGTACGTTGGTACGGGCATGAGTTGAGGAAGGATGACGAGCTGCCATTAGAAGGGCTTTTGAGTTTGTTTGAGGTGGGAGGTTCGAGCGGAGGGGACATCCAAAGAAGACATGAAGAAGCAAGTGGAGGAGGAGGATGGGAGGGTTGGGTTGAGGAGGGAGGATGCATTGCATCGGGTAAGTGAAAGGAAGGAAGTAAAGGGCGGTTGCTGACAGTGGGAGGTGAATCCGGCCACCCGTTTTACGGGGTACAAAAACCAGAATTGAAAAGTTTGTGTTACGCTACACTATTGAAAATATTTTGATCGGTCAAATGACAAATTAAGATCGGCAGTAAGGTCTCGGGTTAATAGATCTCAGGGTGTTGGTAGTGATAATGGAAACGGCACCTTTCAACAAACAGAACCTACCCCTGTCTTGAAACAACAGTAAAACAGGGAATTCAGTAACCACAATAGAGATTGGTCTTTGCATAGCATCTGCTCACTGATTGGATACGGCAACAGTCGGCTGTCTACAGTTAGGTTATCCTTGGAACTTGCTGAAGTCAAACTGGCCATAAGTATCACCAGACCTGTGAACATGAACATTCCCCAAGGTTCAATTTCGGGCCTTTAATATACTGATATTATTTCTGTCTATAGATATATCAATACATATTGCTCACTTAATTGAGCATGCATTGTACAGGGTGATGTGTTTAATACACGCATTATACTCTGCTTAATCTTTCTTGGACATGACACATGTGTACTCTTGAATTGCATGAACCTGCAACCTGGCATCAATGGTACATGTTTTGGCAAGTAAGCGGGCATACTTAGCAACAAGTCCAAGTAATTATAACCAGAGTATAGTTCTACTGTGAATATTTCTGAAATGATTCATCTTATGAATGATTATCCCTGTTCTGCCAAAAGGTCTTATATTAAGTGTGTGTTGATGCTGAACAAGGGTTCATTTGAGCTTTTCATGATAAAGCATCATTCACCTATGTCACTGAATGATCACTGAAGTGTGATCATTTCAGTGGGATTCTGCATTTTCAGTGTGTATTAAGTCCAAGTCATCTCACTAATCACCCTGAATACTAAACCATGACATTATCACATTCAGTTCAGTGGTAATTTCGGTGATAATTTCAGTGTTATACTCTATTTCATTGGTTCATTTCAGATTTCAGGGATTTTATTTCATAGTGAAGGGTGGTGACCCATTCGACACCTCGTCCTCCCACTTTACTCCATCAAATTGCGACTTTGTTATCAGAAGAAGTTCATATTTTTCCTTATAACCCCAGTGGAATTTTATGCCCAGGACATGTTTCCTTTTGATCTTATGAACAAAAACATCTCACCAAGTGTGGTATACAACATTTACTAACACACACTTTGTCTCATCATCAGCATCTATGGGCCCATTAGTACACACAAACGGTTGGACCGATGTAACTCAAATTTGTAATCAGATTTTTTTAGTGCTATGCCTACCAGTTAGGATAAAACATCATATGGACATTGTCATCATGATCAGGTCACTCACCTTTTATCTATTTGAATCAAAATATTCATATCTATGTGAAAACACTGAATAATCAATAATATAAAAGTACATTGATAGCTTGTAGCATGCTAAGCGGACGATATAGCTCAAATCAGGTAAGCGCTCGACTCCAGTGGATGTTCATCCATGCGTATAGACTTGCGTTCGAGCCCTGTGATTCAGCTATCTTGTAAATTTCCCTGGACAAGAATAACCGCTTGGTTGTTCCGGTTACCCATGCGATATTTGGGAAGCTGGTCCGTGCGATGGTCATATCGATTCTGTTTGCTGATAAGGCAAGCGCTGATCCGATCTGCTGCATCCTTGAAAATGATGCTAATGGTTTATCGTATGTTTGGGCCACATGATCAGCGACCCTTTGTGAAGCGCTTAGAGGTCAAGCTAAGGCGCTATATAAATCTCTGCTATTATTATTATGTCCGCTGCTATTACTAATCTACATATTTGGCCTCATTGACGTGAAGTTGACTTTTGTCAAATGAGAGGAGGTCACCATTATGAACAGGACCCCTCATTTGACCCAACATGACATTGACGCCAAATGCCTTGCCATTTGTATCATTCTACCCCTGGGGTCATTGTGATTATGTCATTACTATACTTTTGCAATGGGAAGAAAACACTTCCTTCCCTCATTGGCCACATCTGACCCATGAAGGGAAGTCTATTTTCTGATATCTCTCTTGGGATCTGGGTTGGCAGGTAATATCTCACAATCAAAGGTTGTGTGTTGGCATAAGACTACATGGGATATTCCAAGAGGTTCTATATGATAGAGAGGCAAAACGTTACGTAATCTTTTAGAAATGCATCGTCTCGCATGTTTTCCGACCACAAAGAAACCCTAGAGTACCAACAATAGAAAGCAATGACCGCCTCCGCTTCTTCCATACTGTGGGTGCCGCTTTGCATATGATACACTAATCGGTAGTGATACAATTGATTTTGTGTTAGGTTGCCAGGTTTAATAATAGTGCACCTGGACCTTGTGCTCAGATACTCAGTCATAATGCATTGCGCGCTTAGGAGAAAAGTATGTATTCACTGAGTCGGTTTTTTAAATCAAGACGACCTTACGTTCATTTCCTTCGTTGTGTGGCCATGGGTAGGACAAAATTTACCACCCATAGCACCCAACATCCACAACTTGATATTTTGCGGATTGTTTTGTATCGAATTGACATTATGTGTGTGATACAAGCCCCAACTAATATTATTCCGTGCAATATTCAAAATGTCAGCGCCCAGCACGTACTACTGGTTTTGAATGGCTTCACCCCTTGGATAATTTCCTTTGAAAAGCCACTGCACCAATAAGGATTATGATCAGTTTCGCTGCCCAGGATTTGCTTGTCCTGCTAAATCATTGTTAGCTGCAGTTTACAAAGGGAAGTGTTGGCAACTTCACCTTGGATTATGGTATTAACTGTCAACTAGATATTACGAAACAGACACATATAGAAATAGCGTAAACACGCTTGCCTGCACTGAACCGTCAGTAAAGGTGTTAAGATGCTAGGTTACAAGAGTCAAAATACTCACCTACAACAACAAACAAACAAACAAGCACACACACACACCGCCATAATTCTACATTTAGTACTTGGTTCAACAGGAACAAACAAAAAATTCTTCAACATTTGCTTATGAAGTGATTAATCTGTTGCAACCAAACTCTATCAAAGTGAAATTAGATATTCCTCAAGGAATCATTCTAGGACCTTACAATAACTCTGTGCAACCATACCTGTCATCCATGCAAATTGGTAGGCGGTGCTCTATATTTAGGATAGTAAAGAACTCTAGTTGACTGTAAACCAAATCACCTGGAAGCTCCAAGAAACTTGCTGAAGATGGATGAAAAATAAATAACTCTACTGTTGACAATCATCTACAAGAATTATCAAGTAATTACTTGACAGTAAGAGACCAAGGACATTTCCAGAAAAGAAGCACCCCAATTTATTCTGACATGTTTTTTTTTTTTATGGAATAATTAAGATGTATAAAATCCACAGCTGATGTGAATAAGCCGGAAAACAAGTCTTAAGTAATAAGATTGATGAGTTAGTATTTCTGTCGTGCACGACTAAAAAATTCAAAGCACGGTTTTCTAAGGGACGATAAATAGAAGGCAAGTTGTCAAAACAAGTTGGCTATTTCTTGTACTTAAAATTGATTGTCCAAAGACACCTTCAAAACATTCTCTCTCATGTGCTTGGCAATTTATGAGAAAATTTGTATGTCAAAAAATCTCCTCCTGTCATTTTAAGTCTCCTCTTTAAACAAGATTTACCAGGCTGATCACATTTTCAACTCAAAATTGTCAGTAGATCTCATCTATTACAGTGTCAGTGGACATTAATTTCTTAGTCAAAAGTAATTTCATACTGGGGCAAATTCTTGGTCAAAAGAAATTCATATTGGGGTAACATAATTCTTGGTCAAAAGCAATCATATCGGGGCAAAAAAACATGCAAAATAATTCCATATTTATAGCCATCAGTGATTTTTTTTATGTGTTAAAGGGCATCAGGGCAATTAACAGCACACTAATTACGGTAGTGCTGATGGTTGGAGACGCCGAGATAGTGATTAACCTCTCTTAATCTATTAGTAATATCGTGTTCCTGTCTTGTTTTAGTCAATTACTAGGGCCTCTATCTTCAATCTTGAAGAGTTCTGAAATACTGGCACTTCTGCTGAGCTTGGAATGGCACCAACGAATTGATACAGTTAACCTGGCGTGGTGCCATGACAACGAACCTTCCTCTCGGAAGGCGAGGATGATGGGATCCTCTCACATTAAACCTGTGACTGGTAGGCGTGCTCCTTCACCAGATTGAAACACCTGGCAAGAAAGAATAGGATCAAAATTAAATTTCAGTTGGCATTTTAAGTAATGAATGGACCTCTTAACAAAATTTCAGGGAAATGGACACAAAATTGTTATTTTATTAAAAAACATCAAAACAGGTGTAGAAATTAAGGGCGGCCTATTATTTTTATGGACCTTGAGCCCACATCTATTTAATGGCCGCAGCCGAGATGCTTTTCACCACGTAGCGCCAAATGTCCCTGTTTGTCATCAGGTGGGGTATGTCAGATGGACCCCGCTGGGCGTCCCGAGCAATCACATCAATGTAGTCAAAGGGGGCGACGACCCCCGCCCTGGCATGGCAAACTTCCAACATGTGAAGTCTCGACCACCTGGCCAATCGCATGACGACAGCGACCGGCAAATAGTGCACGGCGTAGGGCAACAGAAGATGAAACCGGAGGGACATCCCCACATATCTGTGGTTGGTCTTGTCTCGCGCCAGGATATGTTTTGTACTCGCATAAGAAGCTTGGGGTAGGTGCCATCCAGTCATCCTGTAGCTCTTGCTTCATGGTCCAGGTCGCAGATCCATATAACAGGATCTCTCTACACAGGCTCTAACAGAATTTCAGCTTGGTTTGAAATTGGAGACACCAGGACTGCCCACAAGTGGTTGTAGCCTCACTGCAGGCATTCTAAGCTTGTCCCATGCGTGACAGGAAGTCGCTTCCCGCTGTCCGCAACATTGGACCATGATACTGGAGTCCTTGACCTCTTTGAGTTGGCCACCACCTGCAGTGCAGATAGGTTGATGATCGTCTTCCTCAACGGACAGCCATACATTCAGTCCCCCTGGCACCCAGATGTAGACGGACCCCGTCTGCAGCATTCCAGTGAATGTAGCAAGATCCCGCGCACCACACACCAGATCAGCCGTCAGAGCCAGACCACCTGCGCAGTCAGGTCGTGGGATGCTGACCCATGTGACGTTGGAACGCCCGGGTTTCGACGGCGAGTCCTTGTCGTTCAGATTGTCAAAAAAGACTCTGTATGAGGATGTAATCAACACGACTAAAGAGACAGGGAGCAAGAGCATCTCCCGGAGGACTCCAGCAGTTGTTAGGAACTCCCTGCGGGCCCATCCATGGTCTGCACAAAAAGCCACATGGATTACCATACATGATGGCAAACGCACCGACAGACCCATCGGGACCACCGCAGGCTGGCGAGAAACATGCAGCTCCACATCCCTGCCAACACCGTCAAAAGCCTTGAAAAATCTCCGAACACAATTGAAGCTTTCTCTTTGAAATTCCCAACACCTCCACGAGCCCCCCGAAGGCAAGCATCTGAGGTAGGGACGATCTGCCTCTGCGAAAACCGCCCAGGCTCCGTCCGAGAATGGGATGCATGTGAGGAGTGATTCTGCCGAGCAGCATGGAGCTGCAGATCCTAGAGGCCAGCGGTGACAGTGCAACTCATCTGCCAGTCTGGGGCGTTGAGGCCGCCCCTCCCCGGCAGAGAATGATGCCGAAAAGGCAGCGGTTTGTCTCCCATGTAGGCGTTATTACAAAATCCAACAGTTGATATGGAACAAGGTGGACCCTCAGACCCACCGCAGGAATGCCGTCGGGACCCGTGTCACGGTGTCCTCAGTTTCCCTCAGCCGACCCGAAGCTCCCCAACAGCGAACGGCCAGCCTGGACGGAAGGCGCCTGCCTCCCGCGAATGAAGAAAGGTCATCAAGGTTAGTGTTATTCTGAAAAAACTGGCCCGCCAAGCAGAGACCAAAAGTGATGCAACCACGTGCCAAGGCGCTCCCCAGCCGTTTCACCCCCGATTCCCACAGGTGGGGCCGGGCCTTCCCACCGGTCAGCTCCCCCAAGGGCCTCCCAGGACAGCAGCACGCCTGCTTTCAAGATGCAGGGTGTCACGCGCTTCAGCCCTGGACTCAACATGCTCCTCAAGCACCACACTGCAAGCGTCGTCAAGTGCAGCCCCAGCAGCACCAAGGCCCCGCCTGGAGCCCTGGTGGATCAGAACGGCGCCTCTTGCTGCCAGAATTCCAGCCCTTCTCTGGCTCTGCCGACCCCCGTCGTTTGAGGCAAAGGCAGCAGTCCTCCCCCTCTCCCAGGCAGCATCCCCAATGCCACTTCCCTGCCGGATTGAGTGAGGAACCACTACCGCGGTGGAGGTCCCGTCTCCAAGCCCATCAACAAGAGTGCCGAACCCGTCATGCACCGCCACAGTATACTGCTCACAAAGCCTCGTATCTCCCCACCACCTCCTGCCAGTCCACTGCTCTCATGGGATACCCGGGAGGGCGGCCCACCCTGACGCACAACCAATCGGATCAGCAAGAGACAATCCCGTGATCAGACTCAACAGCCCCAAAAGTGCCGTAGGCTCCCGAGCTTTAATGCCGCAACACCTTTCTGACCAGCAACACAGTCCAGCTGCGACAAGTTCTCCACCCGGGCGCCGGCGTGCCCACAGTCCACCTGAATGACCCTGGAATTTGGCACTAGTAGCACAAGGTTAAAATGCTCACGAAGTCCCTCATGTACACTCCATTGACGCAAGACTCGCTGTTGCAAGCGAACAGCGCGCCGCCAGGCCCAAGTCCAGCAGTTTGCATCTCCAGGGATGTACAGAGATTTGGGCCGGAAACTGCACGGCGGCAGTGAAGTTCATGTAAAAGTGAGAGACAGTTTCTTTTGCGGACAAGTCGTGTGGGGGGCTGTAACAGCAAATGATTGCTGTTTCAGGATTGCCCGTCAGTGCAAGTGGCCCCAGAGAGCTACCAAAAGCGACAAGCCGGCACAGACCCGAGAGCCCCTGGTGACAAAAGAAACCCCACACCTCCGCAAGCCGCACTCTCCTCGCTCACCACGCAGAGGCCACAATAAGTGCCTCCTGGACACTCTCCTGCAGCAGAGGCCCACCGCGCACACGCGGCGTTTCCCGTATGCAGACGACATCGACACCATACAGCCGTGCCCCATGCACGGTCACCCCTCTGGCCGTCGCCGAAAGCGTCTGGACATCAAATGTGCCAATGATGAAAGCACCCTTGTTGTCCAAACAAGTTGTCCATGCATCTCTTGCAATATCAGGGTGGGCCGTCCAGTAGGCTTTAGAAACAACCCATCAATGATATTGGTTGTCGACCAATGTTACTCAGAAGGGCACCAGACTTTAAATAGGGGCCTTAACCCTGGTGCCACGTTGAGCACAACGGACAATTTGATTGGGTAAAATGATGTAGTCAATCAGAAACATGGTTAGAAACACTAAAATAAAGCTATTTAGAAGGGCAATTTTGATTTGTTTTATTGTTTTTATGTTTTTTACATTTTTAGTAATGAGCTAATCGGAGACACTGTAAGAAAAAATGGCTATTTTGGGTGCTAAGCAGCTGTTGCTAGTCATCAGCCCTACTCTAAATCATCATTGGCAGGACATTTTTGGAAGAATTCAGTCTAGTCTGAAAAAAAAATAACTATTGAAAATCAGAAGGCTCTAGGCACGTTCACTTGCTATTGGACTATGTTAGATGGAACTCATGAGATATCCTAGATGTAAATTAACAACTTACCTGTTTCCAATACTGTTCAAGACTTTGTTGAAAGAATCTATGTGTCACCAGCTGGATCTCTGTCTCAAAGATGAACCTAAAAAGGGAGCAGTGAAGGTTGATTAAGAAAACCCTAAATATCTGGGTAGTTTTCTTCAATCTTGAGAAGATAGTTAGATGAAAGATTAGTGATTATAGGTACAACAAGAGATTTTTAGTTCCATTCATGATTTTCTGTGATAGTAGGATTTCAAAATAAATTAGACACTCAGAGATTCCAACTTTTTATTGGCTCCAGGAATAATTGAAAACAAAAAGGTGATTTATATACGCTTAGATTTCAGAGAAAACATAGCTGAATTTTCCTTTTGTCCTTAGGAAATTAAGAAATAGCAAAAAACATGTTATGTTTTATAATCATATAACTGAGGGCCTGATTTCCTTTCCAATGTTGACTGAAAAATATGCATTTTCCTTCTTGAGAAGTGAAATGCCCCAAACTACAAATAACACCCTAAAGAGAAAGGGACCGTCCATCCCAGTGACCCCAGGTCTCACCCTGTGGGCCATTACTCTCCCTCAGCTCCGTTTGGGCCCAAGCCCCCCACGGACGCAAGAAACTATTATGTTGTGGGGTAGGGGCGGAGGGAATGTCAACTTGGAAAGGAATCAGGCCTCAGTTATATGATTTATAAAACAATGTGTTTTTGGATACATCATTACACTGAGCTGATTTCCTTTAAACCCAATGTTGCTGAAACATACGGCATTAAATTCTCGTTGAATGAATTACTTCAATCAACACCAGACTAGCTCTTACTAGTCGGGAGTGGAACATAATAGTCTCAGAGAGTGGGTCGAAAGGTGCAGCCAAAGGTTGTATCGAAAAAAGCCAGGGCATGAAACCACATGGAAACTAGATTCCAAAAAGTCAGGGCACAGAAGGAACTCACCTAAAGGGTGGCATAACACCAGGGGTGAGTATTTGGACCTGAAACTTTATATTGTGTCTTAACATGACCTGCGCAGAAAGTCTTTTGAAAACGAGCCAGGCAGAGCATTCCTACAGAGAAAGATCAAGCCTAAAGGAATAGGCAAGAAGAAAACTCCGAAGGAGACGGGAGAGCGCATGAGGGTCAGGGGGGGGCCTAGACAGAAGCGAGAGTGCCCTCGAGGCCAATGGCCAAAGAACACAAGGGGGGTTTTTGTGACTTCACGGCTCGCACGTACTTGAGTACTCAGGAAACGCAAGGCCGACCCCGTAAAGACGGGCTCCCGAGACGAGGGAGCCCGACGGAACACACCACAGACGAACCCAACGGGAAGGACAAGACTCTGACCGAGGGGAGGAGAGATGCTGAAGGATACGGATAAAAACCAGCCCTGAAAGAGGGCTGGAAGATAACCCAATTCCCGACCCGGAGAAAAGCTAAACGAGGAGAAAAAGAAATCTCCGAGCGGAATTCAACGGGAGGCGACCGAAAGTGTAATAGAGGCAGAAAATAGAGCGATGCCGCACCCGTAGGGACAATGGGGGCTACGCCAAGAAATCCGCAGATAAAGATTAGATCCCAGGAGGGAACTAACTTTCAAGTCGGGACCGGAAAAACGCACCCTTCAGGAGTAATGGGACGCCACACGTCATCGACGGATGAACCAAACAACCTAAACGGTGGGAGGCTGAGTGAGGCCACAAAAAAGTCCGTGACGATGGACGATCAGAGTGGGATACCAAGCCTTAAAGTAAGTGAAGAGTTCCCACCCCACGGCTGACAAAGCTGGGATAGGAGGGGACAATTCCAGGCCTAGACTCGGAAGCAGACAGAAATACGGTAATGACGAGGCAATACCTCTGATTAAACGGCGAATCACGCATAAGTGGGGCCCCCCAAGGTAGCGGTAAGGCGTCAGATGCTAGCACTCCCCGACCAGGGCCGACGGAGATCCGGCTGAAAAGGAGACGGAGTGGGAGAACACTAAGAAATCTACCAGGCGGAGGGGCTAAAGGGAAGCTTCACAGAACTACGGGTAGCGCCCCAAGGGACGACCCGAAATGAAGCTTCCTAGAGTCTCTGAGAAGATATAGA
>JAMKCH010024133.1:0-17361 GCA_023653785.1 Ophioderma brevispina | reverse complement strand
TGGCTAATATGCTTGCACAAACTTGAAAATTTACAAAGTCAGAGTTGCACATGAACGGGTGCACTCGGATTAAACCGTTTTAGGGGTTACTTTTATGGATATCTTTAATGCCTTATTCCATTTTAATCTTTTTTCATTAGGGTAACTGAAAACATCAATAGCTTCTATAAATGAATATCCTTTTAATTTTGGCAATTGTTTTATTTATACTAATCGTGTGTAACAAATACACAACATCTTTCTAAATTACATGAACTGTCTTTATACTATACACCCATAACAAACTAGTATTAACAGAGCTATACTGAGGAAACAAAACTATTTATCACTGTAAACATCTTTAATTTGCTCAAAGTTCCTCCCCAGTAGTTGTTAAATATTACATAATAGCAGCAGTATTATTTAACATTGTTCATGAGGTGAGGTGGCATAATGTGTCATTACTGGCAACATAGACTTAATTACCTTTTGACTTCTGAGGTAAACACCAGACTGCTTGAAATCTGGAAACTTAATACCACCTGTTTCAGGAATCTGTGGGTGAAAAGATAGAGCATTGGAATTTTGCAGAAATATTCCTTCAAAATAGAAATACATGACATAAAAGGTTTTCAAATTCTTTTTTCTATACTCTGTCCAGCCCGAAGTACAAAGTAGCGATGCGGGTGTATACGTTAATTTTGTACCGACTTTCAGCACGCGCGAAGGCAAAGCACAAGCGCAGGCAACGCACGTCGATACTTCATACTTCAGACAAGACAACGTATAGAGGTACAAGTTGGTGTCCCCAACCTTTAGGTCTATACCTAAAATCTCAACATCAAGAGAATTTTAGGGTGTGTGTGTAATATGAAATGTGGCACTATTACCTTCTTTTTTTAATTGTCTTGATTTTTAGAAAACAGACCATATTTGAACTTTGACCTGTGACCCAAAACCTACCTTAAAGCAAGATTTAGCTTTATTCAAAATACATCTATGGCACAAGGAAAGACATTGGTCCATCTTAAGATTTCTAGATGTTGTATTTTAAAGGTTTGAAAAATTGACTATATTGGACTGACCCAAGATCTGTGTTCAGCCTTGACATGGCCTTTCTCAAGATACATGTACATATATAGTGGAAAGATGAACACCATTTACCTTTTTATTTCAACACTGATTTCACAAAGCTTTTGAAAAACAGAGTATTTAACCTTTGATCTCTGACCCAAGGCCAATATTTGAACTTCACATATCGTGTTGACATGAAACCCTAATCTACAATTTAATTTACAAGTAAATTTGAAATGAAGTTGTTCCATACACACACGCTTAATAAGACCTTTACGTATCAGGATATTAAACCATTTCAAAACACCATCAAATTCAAGAAGATTCAGGAAACAGTTTTTCACCTTAGTATTGTCATTGTCTTTTCTTTTTGTCTGTGGTATTGGTATTTTCTTTTTCTTGATTTGTCTCTCTGTTCTCCTTAACTCGGCATTATTGTCAGCAGCGGTTATTAGTTTCTGCAGATCCTGGGCCTTCTTTTCCCTCTCTTTCTTTCTCAATTCAATCTTTTTCAGCTCTGCTATTAGTGTTTCTTCCTCCTCAACCTAGTAAGACAGTGAAATATTTTAAAAGATATTTGAGCAATCTTATTATTTGTATATCTAAACCATCACATCATAACTCCACAAACCAATAACTTTGTATAATGATACCTATACTTGGTTTGACCTCAAGCATATTTAACAATTCAGAGGACAGCAAGCATGCTTCAAGGTTGCAAAACATGCAGGGACATCACTACCAAAAGGATGTATTCAAGTAAGACACTGGGCTATTTGTATTTTGCACATTTTTAAAAAAGGTTTTGGGGAATAACCGGGATGAGTCGGGGAGGACAATACAATTGATGCTTCTTTTTTTTCTCAAAAAGTTCCCCAATATATATGCATATAGACCTATAAGAAGTAGTGTCAAAACTGCTAGAATAATCAAACAACGTGTAAAACAATTTGGATGATATAAACCGGTTAACTATTTCTAAAGGACTAGCAGAGGCCCGAAGCTTCGACGCGGGCTACCGCAAGTGCGTGAACGGGAGCGATAATGAAATCTGAAGTTGATCACTGAAAAAAATGAAGCCGATCATGAAACTGAAGCGATAACTTAGAAGTGACGCAATGGCGAGACCACCGCAATCCAAACCCGTCACACTGAAATTCAGGACTCTACCCGAGTAGCAAACATATAAAGTTCTGGCCATCCTGTAGTTTATGACCCCCCCGTCACAAAACATCCGTAAAACATTTTTTTTATTCCTCGTAGGTTGCAGAATTAATCCTTAGTTATAGGCCTATATATTCAATTTTTTAATTATAAAACGGGAATATTTCATCCCGTAATTGTCCAGTATATTCATTTTTTCTTATCAAACTTGTGGAATAACCCGTATTATCACATACATACGACAAAGCAAGCTAAATCCACATAGGCCTAACGTGTTAGTGACCATTTCTTTCATTCTCCACACGGTTTGCACTATAAGGAGCATGTTATTTGCGTACCGCACACAGCGTCTTACGCGTACTCGCCCGTTCCTAAGCGTAACCACGTCGGAACGCACCCAGCCTACGCGCCGCTTATAACGGCTTACAAACCCAAATGGCAATTTAAAATAGCAACCGAGCAAATTTTCGTTGACTTTTCAGCCCATTTCTGAACGGATTTCGCCAACATGGATTAGATACTCGCCGGGTAAACATCAATCTTAATGTGAATTGGGCATAAGAATCGAAACTGAAAGAGACTTTTGCGGACAAACATTACATCAACATTAGCCAAAATTTATAGTTAAGATAATATGTACATTAGATACATAGGACACTATTACAGTGCCAAGTCCAATTATAGTAATGATAATATGTAGGGTCTCTGAGATTCTAGAGGCTTCCAAGTGAAGTATATTGATTTTAGATGATCAAGGTCTTGATTAAGTTATCTTGAAAGAAATATTTAATTCTAGACTGGAGTTGGCATTCACCAAAGATATAGCCAGATTGGCTAAATATTTGGTAATAAATGGCACTTAAAGGTCAATGGCCCGATTTTCGCTAATGGCCTCGTCCCCAGAAGCCCCCAGATTTTACCGGAAGTGGTCACATTTTGGTTCAGACGAAAGGCTAATATTTTTCGCATTTACCATGTTGAAATCTAGAGCCAAATGATATTTGGTTTGGAAGTTACGAGTGAAACGGTACCCATTTTGCGTCGACCAATTAATTTTCTACACAGTACTTATTGGGCTTACCAAAATCACGTTTTAGTCTCGCATCAAAAACGGATTGAAATAGAGGCGCGACGCGAAAACTTTATAGATGGGGTTTTGGAGTGAAGGCCAATCGATCAAGAGAAAAATTCATATCTTAATATCGGCCATCCCCCTTTAAGAATAATTCTAACAATATGGCTAAGTTAGGGACATGCTGATTGCAGGGGTCGCGCTAAATGGCGTTTTGGCACGCACAGCGCCTTTTTCTATGAATGCACGCCAAATAACTTTTTCCTGTCAGTTTGGGGAGGCGCAGCACGCGCCAGAAATTAATTGGCCTCCTTCCGTGTAAAGCGTGGGTTTACACAAGGGGTTTAGACTTGCGCAAACCATTTCTGAGAAATTCAAAGCATTGGCCTTCAGTCCTTAATACTGAAACAAATGTTACGAACAAAATTAATATAATTATATAATTAACAATCGGGCACGTATTAGAATTTAAACATTATTGACAACATATGACCTAGCCACGCCTATTTTGATACAGCTTTCCGGGTCAACTTGACAAAATGAGGTGTCAAAGTGTGACCGGGCGGTACGTGGATACAGATCCGGGGTAGAATGTTGAAGCAACGTATGGTTCAGTTCAAATATCATTTCACAGAAAGTTTCTGTGCAATTCAAGAGTTTGATTCCATATTAAGTAGCAGATTTAGCAGGATTAGTGTTCATCTCGGCTTCCGTTTTTCTAAAGCTAGGCAGGGTGTTTCCATAAACTGACCAGGTTTATCAGAATAGGTTTATGAATTCACCAACCTTGACAAATAAAGCTGATAGGTTGTTGAATGTTTTTGTTTTATGTTGTAATTCTGTGGTGTTTCCGAAACCTGGTCATGGCGGAAACACCGAGCTAGCCAGCCAATTCAGCAATGGTGTTATTGTTTACATCGAATCTCTACTTGGCTTGGGAATGGGATTCTAATTTCTGATAGGATGCTGTGATGGGAGTGTTAATGCTATCTCTGTGTCTTCATTACTTAGTATACCACACGTACACTTGCAAGGTTGCAAACATGAATCATGACATTCATGCAAGTTCACATATTGATGACAAATTTTAAAAAAGTATAAGGATGAAAACTGCAAAGGGTGTCATTAAGTAATTTTAACCACTTTTGATTCAAAAGGTTACGACTCATACGCAAGTGCTACTACATCCATGAAAGAAATTACATTCCACCTAGGGATTTGGAGGATAACAATCAATGGATTTTAAAAAAACCTGGTTTTTGGAAAAAAGCCCCATGGTTTTTCACAAAGTTGGGGGTTCAGTGGGCTTGAGAACATCTTGTTTGAAAGCTTTACCGATACACCTGATGCATGAGGACTTGTGCCATCGTCAGCCTAAGCCTGTAACATGCTGGTTCATCGGTTCAAACTCCTGCCAAATCCCACCGTTCCTGCTTCTCTCCCTGTAGTTGGTTCATGTTTTTGGGAATACGCTAAACAGAATGGTATCAAAGGATTAACAAATCTGTGTTATTTCTTTTTAAAGTAAAACCTTGTTGGATTCAGATTAAAGCATGGAAATGTAATTACAAATCTTATTGATACTCATCCACGATAAGATGACCTATTGATACACAATGCAATTGATTTGATGCTTATTAGTTAATTGCTTTGATTACCTGTTCTGTGTCGGTAATAACCTGCTAAGCTGTTCTTTTCGCTTGCGTTCATGTTCACCATCAAATACTATTGGTGAACGTACAATTAAGTTAGGGTCAGCTCTATTCTTTGATAATTAGTGAGAGATTGAGTAGAGTCCTTTCATCTCTTCTATGTAAGTTATGAGGAAAGAATGCAGAGAAAAATTATATCTGTTAAAATTCAAATTTGATAAGTTCGAAAGAGGTAGGCAATCCCTTTAATTTGGGGGAATTCAGGAAAAGATCAATAAAAGGTGATCCTTTTAGAGGTTTGATACTGCTGTCACAATAGAGATTGAATCAAATTTTAGAAATTTTGTCGCTGTGGCCCACGAACATTTGACACAGATTATCCATGGCAAAGCTAAGGTGCATACAATATTCTAGTAGTAATCCAAAGTTTAAATATGATTTTGTCCATGTGAACAGGGGGTAGCCAGATTTACCTCACACAATCGCAGCACTCCCCACCCCCGTTCCATTCACCCAATTCAGTGCAATCCCCCTCCTCACCAAACCCTTGTTCTCTCCTTCTACACTTGTTTCTTGCCATGTTTCTTTGTCGTCTTCTCCTCGAACCGCCCCACAACGAACTGAGGGGCCCATCTTAAAATTCATAATCCCTTCTCAGCACATGCCCATATACCAACGTACACCATTTGCCTTTCGCCAGAAACCGCTTCTTCTAAAAACATCTGCATGACGTCCTCGTAGCTTCCTAGAAATAAACATCAAACCACACACGCTTCATTATCATTCTCTATCCTTCTCAAAATGCCCATCTCATTTTCCCTCAGACAGTGTCTCACTACCGCCTACTTACAGAAATCCCACCTGTTCTCCACAACTCTGATATGCCAACTTTCATCTTCAAAGGAGATCTTTTCCTGTGTAGAAACTCTCCACATGCCTAAACTCACCCCACCCATCCCTTACTCTAGCTGTCACAGCCAACTAGATCCCCATTTACATTACCCCGTGTCCCCCAGGTATGAGAACTTCTTCACCGATTCCACCTCATACACAACTTTTCCACCTATTCCACCATCCCTCCAGCTCTTTTCTCAACATCTTCAACACACACAAATCTCTTGCCAAGCTTGGGGTCCCTCTCATCTTTTGTGCATCTCCTATGAATCATTTCCACATTTCTCACATCACAATGAATTTGCTCTTATCCTTTGTTCGCAATACCAAAGAGGTCTACCTTACTCACGACACTTCCCTCTCACCCTGCTCACCATCTCTTTGTCTTCCCAAACTCCTCCCATACAACTCAGACCCCACTCTAACTATTGTCTTTGCTCCATCATACAAACTTGTCACCCCAAGCTCTAACCATTGCCTTGGTATAAACTCTCTTCCTCATGCCCACTCCATCACTCTTTGGTACTCTTCAAATGCATTCTCCAAATCCACAAAACACCAGTTCTTTCTTTTAGCTTGTAATTCCCCTTGCAACCCCTCAAAAGGAATACTGCATCTATCAGTCATTCCCTGTATAAAACCATTGCATCTCATACACTTTCACTATCCTCCGAATTCTATCCTCTAGTACCCTATCCACATTTCATAGAAGTTGGCGGTAAAATATGAATCCCCACATCTGTATCCCAGATTCAGCTGCAAACCAAGTCAAGTTTTGTTGTTTGATAGTTCTGGATATGATATGGAATCAAGATTTCAAAGACAATGACTGAAAAACTCACTTTTCTGCAGACTTGTAAATGTGCTTATTATCGGGTACTAAAACTTACTCAATATGAAGAAGAGTCAAATCTGTCATGGATGACCCAAAGCAGGTCAAATCTTGAGGCCAACAACAAGTGATCAGTTGCATTCTTGGTCCATTTATCACATGCATGTGAAGATGGTATTCCTGTGGTATTACACTGGTAACTGAACACTCTGAAAATAACAAGCTCCTCTAGGGGACTATGTGAAGCAACAGACATTTAGCACAACAGCATTTTTGTAAAGCAATCAGTGATCTCTGATGTTTGATGTTACAAAATGGTTACAGAATTGCTGCCTACATGTAACAGTTGCAAGTGCTTGAAAGTCAAATTTGTGGTAGATTCAAGAAGCACTTGCATATTTCCTGGCATATATGTGGTAAATCAGGCCTCAGTTATAAGATTTATAAAACCAGTGTTTTTGACTAAATATTACACTGAGCTGATTACCAATGTTGACTGAAACATAGGCATTAACATCCGTTGAATAGAATATTTTCATTTATCAACACAAGACTAGCACCTACTAGTAGGAGGTGGAACATAATAGTTCCAGAGCGAGGGTCAAAAGGGTGCAGCCAAATGCAGGAACCAAATACACCAAAACATCGAGACAAAAATATGTCGGGAACGTAGATACTCGCATATTAAAGTAATGCGCATGAGTAACCTTACGTACGGATAATCAGGGGCGAGTGTCATGGTCGGCAACTTTATAATGTGACTATACTGTGCGAGTCAATAAAAACCCTACATTCAGGAAAAGATTTTTTCTTCAAAGGTTCAACGTTATTTGCTGAATGTTTACTTTGGTTGTTTACACGGAAAAAAAGGCTATCGAAGATTTTTATTTGTGTCTTTTTGACTTTGGGGTTCAGAAACTATGTCGATTTTGCGGCGAGACCTAACAATATGTTTGGCCGATTGGTAGAATACAATGCGGGTACGAGGACCCCGGTGGAGAGATGGACAACACGTATACCATTACACATTAATAGCAAAGACAATTCACACATGCCATTCAGATGGTATCCATTTCTTCTACACAAAAAACATATTCAGTTTGAAACAACCGGT
The DNA here is from genome assembly GCA_023653785.1 of Ophioderma brevispina. Taxonomy (NCBI): domain Eukaryota; kingdom Metazoa; phylum Echinodermata; class Ophiuroidea; order Amphilepidida; family Ophiodermatidae; genus Ophioderma; species Ophioderma brevispina. The sequence continues at coordinate 9,580 of JAMKCH010024133.1, read as the reverse complement.
CTATTGTGTAACATAAATAATAAGTAAAAATATATTCCACAAAATGAAATTACCATTGTTCATCATAAAGAGTCAGTTATTGAAAAATCCACTTCCATATCAATTTCTCAGTTCATGAAAAAAAACATAATGAAACTGCCAGAAATTTTTATTTTACATCTCTACGTAATATTTGTAACAAATACGTATATCAGCGTCCATAAGTTGCGAGAAGAAATAAAGCTGAAGTTTTCTGGAAATAAATTGGAATTAAAACTTAAAATTTTATTTGCATTGTTTGTTTCAAGCGGAAAACAAAAACCTTCTATGTATAACTTGTAAACATGGAGGTTAAAACAATGAAACCTTGCTGACCAAAGTAAACTGTGGCTATTAAACTAGCACATGTATCTTGACTTTCCTTTGGGAAATTGAACAGTTGTTCACTCAGCATTTCTTTTGTAATCTACGGGTATTATTTTATTACTGCTTCAATATTCTCCAACCTTCTATTGTTTAACAGTACTTTGGTGTTAATTCTGTGTACTCAAATCAGTGTTGAAGACCATGTTACTCGTAGTAAATCATGCCATTCTTATTTGGCTCAAAACGCCAACAAGGATTTTAAGCTCTCGGGGGCAAAATATGCTAACTTCCTTCCTCCAAAGTCAAAGAAACCAAATAAACGTTTCTGAAAGCCTGTTTATCCTCTTTATACCCAAATCAAACATGAGCAAAAAAATAGTTCTTACCTATTTTAATTATTTTTATTCTTGAATGTAGGTTTTTTTTACTCACACTCATGTTTCGGTGGATGATGTTAATGTTGTTTCTGTAAGAGAGAGCTCTAGCAACATTCTCTTGGGGTGTCACCACGTTTCTATAGTAGACAGACGAGGAAAACGTTGTGCGAGCACCTCCACAAAATCCCTCGCAGATATTCGCGCTATGACCCACAATAGGCCACGATGGACGTAACGTTATGGACAGAATGGGCGTGAGCTTGAAAAGCTCCTACCACCGCACCGGAGTCATTAATTATAGTGCATATCAACCTGGCTAAAGTCGCTTAGACGCGGTCCCGTGGGGGAAAGATTGTGGAGTTAGAAACAATGAGGTCATTGGACCCCTGAGTGAAGCGGTTTTAATTTGTAATACTCAAGGGCCCGAACAGGACACCACATGCGATCTTCCCGCACCGAAGGTGAATGCAATTTGTGGTAGGACGATGGTGAGTGTGAAGGTAGATGACTCGTTTTTGGCGAGAAAATCTGGCCTGAGAAAAAGCTTGACCCCCCCCATGTCCCGGGAGATATATAAGTATAGGATAGCGGACTTGTAATTTCTTATGGTAGAAGTTTCAAGTCCACTATCGAAGCGATCAGTGAGCAAGTCAGCGATCTCGGCTACAGTAGCACGAGTCGGAGAGACTTCTTCTCGCTCACACAGCGGAAGTGGGTTCGCGACGCTTACTGTAAGCGTCCATGGTTGATTTCCTTCTTCCAGCTGGATGGAGCGAGGCAGCCCTTTCTCGCGCCCCACTCCCGTCTTGCCAGGATAACTCGCCACCAATCAATGCTAGATGTTCTATCGATAGAATGGAGGCTCCCCCGTTCGGCAAGTGATATTTGACCAGACGGATTGTAGGCCACAGCGGGCGGGCGGAAGCCGATAGACGGTTTACCATTGGCCGAAACCAAAGATATGTAGGCCAGAAGGGAAGCATGAGGATGACCCGGCCACGCCTACCGCCAAATTTTCGAAAAACTACACGATGTAGAATCAGAATTGGTGGGAAGGCATACGCCGTGAACCCCGACCAGTCTATCGACTGCAAACGCTCCCGAGTCGTGAGTCCGGGTGCAGTTACAGAGGGAGCTGGTGACTCAGACGAGAAGCAACCAGGTCGATCTGAGGGCTTCAGTATCCATTCGAGGCCGTCGCCTGCCACGTGGACAGATCTCGTGACTAGTGGGACATTAGATCTCATATTGAGTCATTATGGATAATTTCTAATCAAGCAAAAGCTGAACATGACGATGAGGATATTAATGAAAAGGAAAAAACATGAAAACCGGTATGGGCGAACATGTGGGGAAGGAAGATGGTGACATGTGCACACTGATCTCTGACACCGTAGGCCGTGCAGTTACCTGAGAGACTTTCAAACAAGAGACGACGGGAAACATACTGGGAAAATAAATAAACAAATGGCTACAGATATCGAGACACTGAGGTCTAGGGTAAATCCCCAGCCCGACTTCGAAGCGTACGTTGTGATTACTGTTTCGACTTGAAGTGCGGGGAAGATAATTCCCTGGCAGGTTCGGGGCGGGATGCACCATGCCAGGTGCTTCCGGATCTCTGAGTTGATGGGGATCAGCGGCAGGTCTGGGTGCCGGATCGTTGCCTTGTAATTGCAGCCGAGGTGCAGTTGAAGCACCTAATATGTAGGCGGCAGTACAGGACTAGATCGACGATGACTGGCTAACAAGCCAAGCAGGCGAAGCCAGTCTCGAGAGGGGGCCGATTTAGTTTGGCCAGGGAGGTCGCGCGTTCGAATGACAACCTCCACCCGCTCGGCCGACGATTCTGCAATGCCGGGAAGCAATTGCAGCGAGCCAATCGGATATCAGGTGTGAGAGGGGGTCAGGCTGGATTTGTCGAAATTGACAATAAAGACCAGCCTCTGCACGGACGGATGGTACGAATGACCATCTCGGACGTCGCCTGGGAGAGGGGGACCGTAGATCAGCCCGTCGTCCAGGTACATGCAGATGTTGACCCCCTGTAGCACGAGGAAGGCGCCCACTTCCCGAGTCTCCCTCAATGGCGTGGCCTCCGAAAGTCAGAGGTCTGCGGCTGTAAGAGTCCTGGGCGGAGGGCACGGCTGAATGAGCAGGAAGAGGTGAAGGGCCGGGTGACACCATATGGGCGGCAAGACCTGAACTACCCGAGGGGACAGGCCAACTGGGATAGGCTGGGCAGCCTGGCCGAAAGCCCGATGAACCCAGCCGACCCAACCCCCCCCTGACAGCGGTCTGGCCCGAGAAGGCGTGCGGACCGACACCCAGGTCCCAGGACGCTAGCCAAAGGGTAGTGGCTGGGAAAACACCACCCTGACCAGGGCCCGTACAAGGCTGTACCATGAAGACTATCACCCCCCCCCCCCCCCCCCCCCCGTGAGGTGATGAGCTTGCTGTAGTAGTGGGCGTGACCGCACCACTCGATAGTGGATGGGTCGCTGCCCCGACGCACCAGGTACGGAGGCTGAGCCGCAGCGGCGGAGGCGCGGTGTCGCTATAGCCCGGCGGGCCCCCGCACGGTGGGAGGCTGGGGCACCACGAGGGTCCCCGGCGAGCCCCGCACGCCACACCAAACCCTGAAGGGTCCGGCACGGCATGCGGAACATGCGGGGTGGCTAGCCCCAGGTGTGAGGCAGTGAGCGTAGCCCGAAACTCAGGGGCCCGGCGAGGGCCCACCGTATCATCACCTGAGGGTTCACCGGAGCGATCCCCGTAGTGAAAACTACCGTGGTCAAGGTGCCCGAAGACACCGGGCACGGAAACGCCGCTAGTTGTCGGTACCGAGGCATGGATTGGCCCCAGACCACTGGGAGGTACAATCACCACTTACCGCAACCGGAATGTCCACAGCCGCCCAATTTCTCTTGGGAAAAGGCAGAGCGGACCCCGCTAGCAGCACCTGTAAAGCCCTAGGGTAAACCCAGGAGAGCCAAGCAAGCCGGTGTCTTCGGGCACCTTGACCACGGTAGTTTTCACTACGGGGATCGCTCCGGTGAACCCTAAGGTGCTGATACGTGCGCCTGCCGGGCACTGCAGGTTGTCGGCAGCTCACTGATTCACCTGTGGATAGCCACCCCAGCATGTTCCGCATGCCGTGCCGGACCTTCCGGGGTTTGTGGGGCGGCGGGGCTCGCCGGGGTGACCTCGCTGGTGCCCAAGATCCAACTTGCGGGGCCCCGAGGGCTATGGCGACACCGCGGGCCTACGCCGCTGGCGGATCAGCCTCCGGTTACCTGGGGGCTGTACGGGGCAGCGACATCCATACGAGTGGTGCGGTCACGCCAATACTACAGCAACTCATCACCGTCACGGGGGGGGGGTCGGGGGGGGGGGGGGGGGAGTAGTGCGCAGTGGTAAGCCTGGTTACGGGCCTGGGCAGGGCGGTGTTCCCATCCACTACCCTTCGGCTAACGTGCCTGGGACTGGGGTTGTCGTCCGCAAAGCCTTCCGGCCATACCCTTGTAAGGGTCGGGCGGGGTTCAGGCGGGCTTTCGGGCCCAGGCTGCCAGCATATCCCAGGTGGGGCCCGGTCCCCGGGGGAGTTCAGGTCTTGCCGCCCATATGGTGTCACCCGGCCCTTCACCTCTTCCTGCTCATTCAGCCGTGCAATCCTCCCAGGACTCTTACAGGCCGCAGACCTCTGAAGTTTCGGAGGCCAGCGCCAGTGAGGGAGACTCGGGACAGTGGGCGGCCTCCTGGGCGACAGGGGGTCAACATCGGCATTGTACTGACGACTGGGTAATCTACGTCCCCTCTCCCCAGCGACGTCCGAGATGGTCAGTCGTACCATCCAGCCGTTGCGAGGTGGGTTAATTGCAATTTCGACAAATCCAGCCTGACCCCTCTCAAGGAAACCGAGATACCGGGTTGCTCAGGCCTGCAATGCTTCCCGGCATTGCAGTACCGTCGGCGAGGGGTGGAGGGTTGTCATTCAACCGCGGACCTCCATGGCCAAACTCAATCAGGCCCACGCTCGAGACTGGCTTCGCCTGCTTGGCTTGTTAGCCAGTCTCGTCGATCTAGTCCTGTACTGCCGCCTACATATGAGGTTGCTTCAACTGCATCTCGGGCGGCATTACAGGCCGATCCGGCACCAGACTCCGGTCTGATCCCCATCAAATCGGGGATCCGGACCCTCTTCAGAAGCACTGGCATGGTGGTAATCCCGCCCCAACCTGATAGGGAATATCTCCCGAACGTCAACGTCGAAACCGTAATCAACACCGGACGGTCGAAGTCGGGCTGGGGGATTTACCCTAGACCTCAGTTTGGTCTCGATATCTGTAGCCATTTGGTTATTTATTTTACAGTATTTTTATCGATAGTCTCATTGTTTATTCTCTCAGGTGAACTTGCACGGGCACTGACGGTGTAGAGATCAGGTGTGCAGTCACAATCTGCCTTCCCACTGGTTCGCCCAGACGGTTTATCCATGTTTATTTCGATTTTCATAATATCCTCATAGTCAATTGGGTTCAGCTTTTTGCTGAAGAAATTATCCATAATAGATCAATTGACGATCTAATGCAAACTGTTCACTAGATCGTAACGTGGCAGGACAGACGGCTCGGACGGAATGGGATTCGAAACTCTGCAGATCGACCTGTTTGCTTCTCGTCTGACGTCACCAGCTCCCTCTGTGTACTGCACCCGGAATCACGACCGTTACGCAATCGACGCTCTGTCGATGGACTGGTCGGGGCTCACGGCAAACGCCTTCCCACCAATTCTGATTCTACATCGTGTAGTTTCGAAGATTGGTCGGGAGGCGTGTCGTGTCATCCTCATAGCTCCATTATGGCCCTAAAATCTGTGGTTTAGCCAATGGGTAAAACCAGTCTAGCGGCTCGCGCTCCGCTGTGCCTTCCCATCCTCTGGATTCAAAAAAATATACTTCCGACGGGGGGTGGAGAGCCAGTTCTATCGCTTCGAACATCTAGCATTGATTGTGTGGCCATTATCCGGCAACGATGCCGAGATACGGGCTGCCTCGGCTCATATCAGCTGGAAAGAAAGGAAGGCAACCAGGGAAGCTTACAGTAAGCGTCTCGGACCCCACTTCCGCTGGTGTGAGCGAGAAGAAGGTTCTCTAGGATCGACGCGTCTGTGACCGAGATCGTGACCTTGCTCTCCCGCAACAGCTTTGATAGCGGACTTGAAATTCTACCATAAGGAAATTACAAGTCCGCTTTTCCTATACTTATATATTCTCCCGGGAAAGGGTGAAGCTGTTTCTCAGGCCAGATTTTCTCGCCAAAAACGAGTCATCTACCCTTCAAGACACTCAAACATCGTCCTACCACAAATTGCATGTCACTCTTCGGTGAGGGAAGATCGCCTGTGGTGTCCGTTCGGGCCCTTGAGTATTACAATGTAAAACCGCTTCAACTTCAGGGGTCAAAATGACCATTGTTTCTAAACTCACGAGTCCCCCAACGGCGACCCGCGTCTAGAGCGAATGTTAGCCAGGTGGATATGCACATATTAATTAATGACTCCGGTGCGGTGGTAGGAGCTTCTCAAGCTCAAGCCCTTTCGGTCCGTAACGTTACGTCAGAGTGGGCCTATTGTGGGTCCGTATCGCGGAATATCGGCGAAGGGAGGTTGTGGAGGGCTCGCACCACGTTATCGTCGGTCTTACCCCCTTATAGAAACGTGGGTGACAACCCAAAGAGAATGTTGATAGAGCTTCTATCTTACAGGAACAACATAACATCATCCACCGAAACATACGGGTGAGTTAAAACAAAAACCGACATTCAGAATAAAAAATAATTTTAAATAGTTTAAGAATTATTTTTGCTCAAATGTTTGATTGGGTATAAAGAGGATAAACAAGGATTTCGAAAACGTTTTATTTGGGTTTCATTGGAACTTGGAGGAAAGAAGAAGTTAGGCATATTTGCCGAGAGGACTGAGGAGACTTTAAAAATCTGTTTGGCCGATTTTGAGCCCAAAAGATGCCTGATTTACACAGAGTAACCATGGTCTTCACCACACTGATTGTGAGTAAACAAATAACACCAAAATTATGTTAAAACAATAGAAGGTGGGAGAATAATTGAAGGTTTATAAAAATAATATCCCGGAGATTTACAAAAGAAAAGCTAAGTGAAAAAAATGTTCCAATTCCAACACGGACAAGTCAAGATCATGTCGCTGGGTATACGGCACAGTTTACTTTGGTTCAGCAAGGTTTCTGGTTTTTTTTAAACCACAATGTCCAGTGATACCCTAGAAGGTTTGTTGTCCGCTTGAAAAAAAACAAATGCAATATTACCTTTTAAGTTTAATTCCCATTATTTACAGAAAAAAACTCAGTTTTTTCTTCCGCTATTTATGGACGTTGAGTATATGTATTGTACAAAATAATTACGTTTAGAGATGTAAAATTAAAAAATTTATGTGTTTTTTTTTTTTTTTTTTTTTTTAAAAAAAACTTGATTATGGAGTGATTTTCAATAATGACTCTTTATGAGTGAACATGCTTGAATTGAATTTGTGGAAGATATTGTTACTTATATTATGTTTACACAATAGACCGGTTTTTTTTTCAAACTGATATGTTTTGTCGAGCAGAAATGGTTTACATCTGAAAATGCATGTGTGAATTGTCTTGCTATAAGTAATGTGCTATGGTATACGTGGTTGTCAGTCTCTCCACCGGGGTCTCTCCGCATTGTATAGCTTAAATCGGCCAAACATAATTCTTAGGTCTCTCCGCAAAAATCGACATAGTTTCTGAACCCAAAGTACAAAAGACACCAAAAATTAAAAATCGTTCTGATGCCTTTTTTCCGTTGGAACCACCAAAGTAAACATTCAAGCAAAAAATAACGTTTAAAATTTGAAGAAAAAATCTTGCCTGAATGTAGGGTTGGTTTTTATTGACTCGCACAGTATAGTACAAAAGTTGCCGACCATGAACATCGCCCCTGAGTATTCCGTACGTAGGTTTAGCTTTAGGGCATTAAAACTTATATGCGAGTACTAGATACCGAAATATTTTTGTCTCTATGTTTGTTGTAAGTGTCCTGCCTTTGGATGCACCCGTTTGACCCGCAGCTCTGAACTATTATGTTCCACCTCCGATAGTAGGTGTGCTAGTCTGTGTTGATTGAAAATATTCATTCAACGGAGGTTAATGCATATGTTCAAGCAACATTGGTAATCAGCTCAGGTGTAATGATTTAGTCAAAAAACACATTGTTTAAACTTATAAATCTGAGGCCTGAGTACCCCATAGTATTGACCCAGGAATATTGCAAGTGCTTATTGAAATCTACAACAAAATTTGATTTTCAGCACTTGCAAAATGACATTGTAGCAGCCAATTCTGTAACCATTTTGTAAACATCAAAAGCATCAGAGATCACTTGATGCCTTTCCAAAAAAAATGATTTTGTGTGCTAATGTATGTTGCTTTCATCATAGTCACTAGAGGAGCTGTTATTGTCAGCGTGTTCAGGTACCAGTGTATACCACTCAGGATACCCAGCTACATCTGCATGATGATAATGGACCAGAATGAAACTTGATCAATTTGTTTGAAATTTGTGCTCAAGATTTGGACTGCGTGGTGTCATCATGACAGATTGACTCTTTCATATGGGAGTAAGTGATCCCTATATAATAAGCACAGTTACAAGTCTGCCAAAAAAGTGGAGTTTCCAGTCATGTGTCTTTGAAAATCTTGATTCCATATATAGCCAGAACTATCCAAAACAGAAAAACTTGAATGTTTGCAGCTGAATGGAACAGAGGTAGGGATTCATATTGTACGCCCCAACTTCTTGAACATGTGGGAGAGGTCCTACAGGATAGAAGTCGGAGGAATAGTGAAAGTGGGATGAGATGCAATGGTTTTATACCAGGGAACAGGAATGATAGCCAGTTGACAGTAGGATTCATTTGAGGAGTGGGTTGGTGAAGGGGAAATTATCAGGATAAAAGAAGAAAGAAACTGGTTGTTTGTGGATTTGGAGAAGGAATTGGATAGAGTACCAAAAGGAAAGTGATGAGTGGGCAATGAGGAAGAGGGTTTAACCAGGGGCAAAATTGGTTAGAGCGGGCAAGTTTGATATGAAGGAGCAAAATCAAGAGTTAGAGTGGGGTCTGGAGTTGTATGGGAGGAGTTTGGAAGACAAAAAGAGATGGTGGCAGGGTGGAGTGGGAAGTGTCAGTGAGACAGTAAGGATAGACTATTGTGGTATTGCAGACAGGAAAAGAGGGTAAAAGCAATTTCAGTGTGATGTGAGAAATGTGGGGAAAATGGATTCAAGGGAGGCACAAAGATTGAGAGGGTGACCCCAAGCTTGGCAAGAGATTTGTGAGTTGAAAGATGTTGAGAAAAGAGCTGGTGGAGGGAGGGTGAATAGGTGGAAAAGTTGTGTAAAGAGGTGGAATCGGTGAAGTAGTAGTTCTCATAACTGGGGGCGGGGTGGTAAATGTAAATGCGTGGATGCGCGCGGGAGGTGGAGGTGCTGTGACAGCTAGAGTAAGGTTTGGGTGGGTGAAGTTTAGGCATGTGGAGAGTTGCACACAGGAAAAGATCTCCTTTGAAGATGAAAAGTGGCAATAAGCGTTGTGTGAGAACGTGATATTTCTGTAAGTACGGGAGGGGAGGTGAGACACGGGCTGAGGGAAAAGAGATGGGCCTTTGAGAAGGCTAGAGAATGATAATGCAGGCGGATGTTTGGTGTGATGTTGATGGCTAGGAAGGGAATGAGGACTGAGGACTTAATGCAGAAGTTGGGTTAGAAGAAGAAGCGGGGTTTGGGCTGGCGAAGGGCTAA
>JAMKCH010024132.1:0-25309 GCA_023653785.1 Ophioderma brevispina | reverse complement strand
GCAATGGCTGGGTCTAAATTTGGGATTTCCTTAGCCGCACTCACCACTTTTGGGGCGGAGAAATGATTAAGCGGGGCACGGCTGCAAGTGATACGTGTGGTGGTGGCGTTGGTATATTGAGTGTGTGAAATTGACCGAGTGGGGGGAGAGAGGGACGAAAGAAGGAGGGAAAAAAGAAACGAAGTAAACAGTGAAAAAGATACAATGTACTCAATAAGAGTAGAAATACAAACCTCAGTCGTGACTTTAATGCACTTCACCGACATCACGCCGGTAAGCAGGTTTGGAAGTGTTGGCTCGTTTGTATTTCTACTCTTTTGACATTATATCTTTTTGTAATGTAGTTCCATGTTTTCGTTTGGCCTATATTATTTAGTACATATCCTATGACGTAAAATTGCACAACATTTCATAAACTATTACACATGTAGATTTTAGAGTATATAACGGCATACTATTTTTTTCAACACTGCTATTTGAAAAGTCGGTCAAAACCCAAGCGAATAGAGCGGCTACCCTCGCCCAAAAATCACTAATAATCCTGGAAAAAATCACGGACGCATCCTTGATGTTCAGTGATTTTATTTGTATGGTAGAAGTCTGAAATATTCTTCATGTTCTGGTAATTCCTACATGTTTTAGCTTCCTTCTTGTGAAATATAACAAATTAAAAATTTAAATGCAGTTTGGTGACACAAGCACAAAATGTTTCAATAATACACGAACGGCCACTAAAAATTTCAAGGAAATATTCAGTGTATCTTTCTTTAATAATGATCGACTTGATCAGCTCTGTCCCTATACAAATCATGTTCTCATCATTATATCGAAACAATGTGAAGGTGCTTTCTAAAACCAATACAAATAGCGTTTGACTGCAGCACCACACATAACCTGAAACTCATAAAAAGCCCAAAGCTGCAATTTGTCAAATAGCACTATACCTTAAAGATCTATTCCTTTAACAATCATTAAAAAGTAGACCTGAAATCGATGTTGGGAAGTGCACCAAACCTTGGTTTTAATTACAACTCAAATAAAGCTCAATGTCCACATTACTGCTAAATATAGCTGTCCTTGTTAGGTCTATTAACGTCCCCGATGATAGGCGAGCTAAGAAGATCGGCTAAAAATCTCCTAAACTATTTTGTGTTAAACATTTTTTTTCTCCCTTTTCTGATGCTCGCCCCATTCAATTCACTGTTATGCATGCTAAAGTACTATGAAATTACATTGATATAGGTTGAGGTTCCTCTCTATTACTTTTAAGCCCAATCATCCCTACAATTTAATGGTTTGTTTTTGTACAATGTTTTTCCGTGAAGTGAGGTGGTAAGGTAAAATAAAGAAATACATCTTCCTGATAAGGAAATTAATGGCTTATTATTTTTATGGGCCTAATCTGTAAAGTTATACTACACGCACGAAAACAAAACGGCTCTTTTCAGAGCCAGCAAAACCTCACAGATAGAGTTGTGTGGTGTCGCCACTTTCAACATGCAGGTACGTGTCATTCCGGTTAATATTTTTCTTACCGAGGTACAGATAGGGCGTTAACACGCAATTGGGCTTAATAAAAACCCGGTTAGTAAGATAGCTAACCGAGGTGTAGGCTACACTGTAATAAACATCTCCGGGAAGCAGTAGCCATACCGAGGCACAAGCCCATTTTTTGTTTTATATTCATATGAAAACGAGCATAGGTAAGGGAGAAATCCAAGCTTAGCAGTCCAATGATGAAGGACCACCAATGAAGTCCAGAAACGCGTCTGGCTAGTAAAACATGATGCTCTCATACTTAAGACATAGTCTTTTTTTTTTTAGTTAACATATTTTTGTACATACAATATACGTTATTCGTATATAGCTTAGTCCACATCTTTTAGGCCAATATTAATTAGTCTATTTTGTTTTGTAGATATATTTAATTTTCCTATTGGTTTTGGTATACATATATTTGTCCTCTTAGTGCTTATCCCCGTGCTTTTAGGCAATATTATTAGTCATATTTTGGTTTTGTATATATATTTTTAATGTTCCTATTGGTTTGGGTATACCTATATTGTTATCTTAGTGCTTAGTCCACGTGCTTTTAGGCCATATTTTATGTCATATTTTGTTTTGTATAATTTTATGTTCCTATGGTTTGGGTATACCAATATAGTGTCATCTTAGTAGGATTGTTTGGTATGTTACGCAAACTTCACTTAGGATAGGACAATGACTTTCACTTATACGTCTCATTGATGTAGATAACATCAGGGTATAACATGAAGGTGGAGATGGCGAGGTTGATGTGTTTTCTATGGGGCCTATTAGATTGATGGAGTCTAGATGATAACCACAGATACGTATATGCTAGAAATTTTGTTTCGCTTCATACCAAGATATTTAGCATATGTTTATCCTGTACAGATACCATAAAACAAAATGTCTTAGTAGAGTAATATTGCATAGTGGAAATACGACATATTTGTATATAGAAAATAACATAATTATATTTAGAATTAGTTTATTTTTAAGATTTTGTTTTGTATTGGCTGTTATTGTATGATTTTAGTTTAGGTCAAGGGAATCCCAATCCTGCGACCGAGGTTTTTAATTGAGTATATCGAATATTTAAGTTTTTTTTAACTTGTGGAATAATTGTTTAGAATGATTAAATAGGAAGAATCGGTGTAAAAGTAGATACAGTCCTCTGGAAGTCACAGTCCAGGCTGCATAGACGACAACGAATAAAAGCGTGAAACTAATTTGCGTGAAAAGTCAACTAAATCCGAATGCCCTATTCGTTTACCGTGGTAGGTTGACTATGAATCCGGCGGATGATAAACCTTCTACACCGTACAGATACGGATACACGTTTTTTTTTAAGTTGACATATGCATCAAGGTGAATTGGATTATCTGAGTTCCAGAGACAGTGAGAAAAAATAATATACGATGTTGCCCAGACAATATTGACTTATGAAATTATGGAAGGAATGAGAGTCGTGAACTTCACCAAAATTTTGAATAGAAACACCATAAAAATAGAAGTTTACAGTTGTATGCTAAAATGAACAATAATCCCTATGCCGTAATCAATCCATCCTGGGGATCTGAAAAATCCGCATCACCACGGACTGTAACTGCAGGAATATACATGACCACTTTGACGTAATTGTCTCATCTCAAAGTTGTTTATCAGCACTTCACAAGACAAGATGGTGTTTCCATAAGGTGAACACCCTTCTTTCTGACACCTTATAATTCCATAAAAACCTAACGAAATACACAACACGGTTTATGTGGTTTATTCCGTTAAGGTTTTCCGATTCATAAGGGTGTCAGAAAGAATGGTGTACCTTATGGAAACACCCGACAAGATAACCTCAGAGAAGAAACTTATGTTGGACTCACTGAGAACACTTTCACACCCAGATCTATGTGGGTGTCACATCAAGCTCCTTCTTAAACAATAAACCAACAAATGCCACTACTCTCAGCCATTACATTGGACTTTAAATGACAGTAATATTCCGTACTCGTTAAAATTGAAAAAATATTTGCAAGGTGTAAGGCCTATTCTACCAACAAATAAGAGGTGAATCTTTGTTTGACTGAAAAATATTTTATTATAGACAGTATTCAATATGACTTCGACACCAGATATGTTTGTGACAAGATGCATACTTTAGGCAGGACTACAATACATTAAAGCTGTCAATCGATCCATGTTTAGCGAAGTTGCACAGGGATCATTGCCAGGATGTATTGTAGTCCTGGAATGTATCTATCTTGTCCACCAACTGGCTGCCCAGAATACGGTCTATACACAACCCCGCTTTATGTCTTCATGAACAAAGAAACGACTTGTGAATTTAAGCACAGGAAGAACCTCTTACTATGCAATTTCAAATAGCTCTCCATTGTGGGCATACTGTATAAAACCTTTTAGATACCCTTACCCTCACTAAGCAGTGAGGAGTGTGGATGGGTTTCCATCCATACGACATGTTGGTACTCATTTTGGTAGCAATGGAAATCAGATAACGAAACTAACTCGATTCGCGCTGATCAGGAAGCTGGGGAAAAGTTTTGGGTCATATCCATTGCGTGAAATAGGGAAGAAGTATTTTAATCTACCCAAGGTGTCGCTTCGCTTCCTAACAATAGAAAATATTTATCCAATGTTCATCCAACTATTAAGAACAACGTTGGACCATCTGTGAGTGGGTTTTACTCTTGTATGTGTCGTATTAAGCTGTATTGGTGTTTGTGATGTATGAAAGTAATATGAGGAACGCATATCACCTGTTGCGGACAGCGCCAAGGTTGAACCCATCCGCTACCATATCGGGAATCAGGCTCACCTACCTTATACAGGTAGTATTCACATTGTAACGTACGTACTTTTTACCTGTGACCCTCTCTATAGCTTCTTATGTTTTGAACCACTGCCATCCGTACGACCGTTAGAGCACAGTATTAAAACGCAAACGGACTAGGAATGCCTTGAAAGTTTTTTGCTTTGCGCCCCTCACAACAGCCTCACCCGTAAAAAAGTACAGGTTGGTCCCTATATCGCGCCGAATCGAGTATAGCCTTGGCAAAAGATTTAAGTAGTACAACAAGCAGTAGTACAAAGTAACAGCTTTTTTTTTAAATTCGAGTATGTACAAAAATGTCAAAATGGCAGCCCATTTTGAATTTGATGCAAATTAACTGTTAAGTTGACCCTAATGCTATAACTAATGATCTACTTGTATTCCTTAAACCCTGGAAAAACATTCTGTATAGACAACAAGAATGAAGTCATTAACAAACCTTAAATCTTGGGGGGGGAAGGGTTTGTGTTAGTACAAACAAACGTTAACATGGCGCCATTTTGAATTTATGCAAATTAGGCCACATTCCTTTAAAAATTAGCTCTGGGGACTGGAGGATTTGGAATCAGCATAAAATTTACGTATAGAAACACTGTTTCAGCTTTACTCAAAAATGCTTGTCTTTGCTATGGAAGCACTTTTTTGAGAAATGGAAACCAGTCTATAGCAGTTTTTTGAAGTTACATAAGGCATCAAGGTGGATTGGATTATTGAGTTCCAGGAGAAAGGGGAGAAAAAATAATATACGATGTTGACCAGACAATATTACTGTATGAAATATTATGGAAGAATGAGAGTAGTGAACTTACCAAATTTTGAATAGAACACCAATCAAAATATAAGTTACAGATGGATGCTAAACATGGAACAAATAATCCCTAGCCGTAATAAATCCATCCTGGATCTGAAAAAATCACATTCACCAACGGACTGTAATGCAGGAAAAAATAATGACCACTGGACGGTAATGGTCTCATCTCAAACGTTGTTTATCAAGCACTGTCACAAGACAAGATGGGGTGTGTTTCCATAAGGTGACACACATTCTTATGCACCCTTATGAATTCGAAAACCTTAAGCGATAAACAAACACGGTTTATGTGGTTTATTTCCGTTTAAGGTTCCGAATTCATAAGTGGTTTGTCAGAAGAAGGGTGTCCACCTTATGGAAACACCAGTACAAGGATAACCTCAGAGAAGAAACTTATGTTGGCACTCACTGAGAACACTTTCAAACCCAGATACTATGGTCACATCAGCTCCTTCTTAAACAAGAACCAACAAATTGCCACTACTCTCAGCCAGTACATTGGACTTAAATGACAGTAGATATTCTAATCGTTTATAAAATGAAAAGTAATTTGCAAGGTGTGTAGCTGATGTCACCAAATAGAGGTGAATTTTGTTTAGACGGAAAAATATTTTATTATAGACCGTATCAATATGACGTATGACACCAGATATGTTGATGGACAAGATGCATACATTGATTCCAGGACTACAATACATTAAGGTGTCAATCATCCAGTTTAGCAATTGCACAGGGATCACTGCATGGTGGAAATGTATTGTAGTCTGGAAGGTATCTATCTGGTCCACCAACATGGCTGCCTATTGAATACGGTCTATACACAACCGCTTATGTCTTCATGAAACAAAGAAGAAACGAACTTGTGAATGTAAGCACAGGAAGAAACCTTTTATATTGCATTTAAATAGCTCTTCATTGTTGTGCAGTAATGTTATTAGAAACCGTTTATATCCATTACTATGCCACAAAGCAAATGAGGAGTGTGGATGGGTTTCCATCCATACGACTGTTGGTTTACTCATGTTGGTAGCAATGGAAAGCAGATAAGAAGAGCTATACTCGATTCGCGCTTGATATAGGAGCTGGGTGAAAACGTTTGGGTATATGCCATTACGTGAATAGGGAAGAAGCATCTTAATCTATCCAATAATAAAGTAAGTTCGCGGCCTACATAGAAAATATTTATCCAAGTTTGATTCCAACTATTAAGACAACGTTGGGCCATCTGTGAGTGGGTATGACTATGTGTATGTGTGTATTACGGTATTGGTTGAGTGATGAATGAAAGTAATGATGAGGAACTATATCACCTGTGCGGACAGCAGAGCCAAATTAACCATCGCTACCATAAGCGGGAATCAATAGCGCACATACTTGACGTGTCTATTTCACATTTTAAACGTCCGTTACTTTTACAAGTGACCCTCTTATAGCTTCTTATGTTTTGACCACTGCAAATCGTATTGACCATAGAGCACATAGTGTTAAGAACGAACGGACCTAGGAATGCTGGAAAGTTAAATTGCTTTGCGCCCCTCAAAAAACCAGTTCTCACCCGTAAAAAAAGACAGGTTGTCCTATATCAGCGCGAATCGAGTATAGCCATTGGCACCAAAATCAAGTTGTCTGTGGTATTCCTGTGTTGTACTGGACATGTCGGGGTTATTCTTTCCGGGATTTTCCTCATTTTAATTCGTCATCAAAATGTATAAATGACGTTCATGTTTTCAAGGAGAAGATTAACGTTGTGTGATTTTTGCAATAAATGTGTAACATTGCAGTGTACATTTTACATTTTTGTAACAGGTCAAAGAGCCTAACTTTTCCAGAAAAAATGTACCTTTGTCAGGGGAGACTTATTAATTTTGACCTGTATATGACATGATTGCAAAATGAGGTAGTTTCCCGTTAGTCCAGCGAATAAGGAAAAAATCGTGCACTTTGTGATAGAAATATAACACTTGCCACACACTTAAGGACTATAACTAACTATTTCAAAACGGGACCCCAGCTGGACTTGACCTGTGGCGGCCATTATGGCCATTTTGCAAAATGGCCCCATAATAAGGTTCAATACCTTATAGAAGCACTGCCCGGCAGTATGCGTGAACACCTGCAGGGCTTGTGCTGTTAAAATTCGCGCTTAATCAGGCGTGATAAGGCTATTGAATGCTGTAACTATATGGGCATATTCTTCGCACCTCTAACATGTCAATAGACCAAACTTGTGTTTGTAAACATTGATGTCACCTCATCTATATCTTGGTTAATTACACTGATACGAGCTTGATTTTTGTGTCTATGCTTGAATGAGTAAGGAACCTAAATGTATCGCTACTTATTGTTTGTTTTCCAACACTAATAAAAAACTGACACTTTTGTTATAGCTTTGCACAAAATAATAATATCAATTTGATTTTTGTGTATGTTCTTTTGTTTCAGGGTAAAAAATCCAAATATGATATTACTTTTTTAATAATGTCTTTTGCAGCCATTTTATTCCAATATGGCCGCCAATTTACACCCAAATATATTTGTCTATACCTATGTTGTCAAGGACAACTAAACCAGTTATGACAATGATATTAAAGGGATATGTCGTGATCCACAGCCTCGTCCCCCTGACACGAACACACTTCTTCGTATACAATTACAAATGAAGAGCGCCGCTCATTACTCTCATTACTGAATGCTGACGTCATATTTGTGATACAGCTTGGGGAGATTTCGGAATTCTGCTATGTGTGTTCATGACGTTCGAGAGACTTCTTAGACCTCAGGTGGTCAAAATTATATGCGCAGTGATAATGGGAAAATCCGGTATGGTCTCGGCTATCGGAAGCTGAAAACTGAATTTAAATAAGAATTTCCGTTGGTAAGTGTTGGTGTTGTTTTTGTGTTAGTAACGTTGCGCCATGAGTCAATCCCGGAAATTGAGGGTTGAAAAAGTACTCCTAAAAATCGTTGTTTATGTGCGATATAATGTGACCAATGAGATGTCCTATCTGTGTCGGTATTACTGAGATCATTCCTGAACCCACAGTGTAATCATTGCAAGGTGACATTTACTTTTACTAAGGTGACATTGCAAATATGCATGACTATTTTCCGGCAGTTGAACCAAGTTTGAATTGGGAAATGCAATGGGAGTATTGATTGCTGTCATAATTATATGCGCGGAACCGTGTTTCAAGAAGGGTCAGTTGCGGCGCGGTCAAGCATGGGTTTCATGACACGTACAAAGTATAGCCGGGAGCGGACATCCGGGAGTTCAACAAAATCTGCTTGGCAACAGCATGGCAACAACGTGCGTAATTCGATGCGCGCTGCACGCATAGTGTCATACCATGTGCAGTGAACTTAAAGAAACAATTTTCGCAGTTTGTTTTCACCGCGATTCGGGGATTCCCTGGGCTTCCCCTTTGTTTTCACCGCGATGTGACGTCAGCCCGCTCCCGGCTATACACAGATTTACTGCATTCGATTGTGTGTATAATGCAACGCGGTGCATTTGAACTTAGGTCAGTCAGGAATGTACTACACATGCGCGAATTGCCGTCGGTGACTAGCGTCGGTGACTAGTCACTAGAATCTTTTATACAGGCTTCAATAGAGAGGTTTGTTTGTGCCTGAGTTACCTAAAGAAAATGGAAATTGTAGAGCCTTACAACTATTTAGAATACGGAATTAATATACGATATGACATACATCATAATAAGGAAAACTAACAAATCCAAAGTTAACCAAATTTTAAACATCAGGAAATATGTTTAAAGACACTGGTGGAAGGGGCCCCTCTAATGTTAACAGGGAGCTTGTTCCACAGCCTAGAACTAATTACGTTGAATGATTTGTCGTCAAATGTACACTTGGTACGAGTGATAACAAGCCGTGTAACATCAGAAGAAGACCGTAGCCTTCGTCTTGTACCAACAACATTATTATCCAATACATTATAAATAAGGTATAATGGAGTGACTTATACGGGGCGTATCATTAAAAACGCAACAAAACAAGTTTTGTTGCGTTTTTATTGATACGCCCTGTACACATGAAGAAGGATTTTGTATCTGATACGTTACTTAACAGACAACCAATGAAGAGCGATAAAAAGTTGTGACGAACTCTGGTCACGACCGCATGCAAACACCAAACAGTCAAAATACCCGACAGCAGGGCCGTCGCTAGACATTTTGTCGGGGGGGGGGGTTTTTTTTTTTTTTTTTTTTTGGGGGTGTAAACTGAAGAAAGGTTTTGCCGCAGTAAGAATCCTTGGAAGCACAGTGAGCGTATAAAACAATGTAACTAACGGCATGCGGTTCGGAGCCCGCTTAAGGCCCATTAAAAACCTTCCTATGTAGATGCCCTTAGCCACCATTTCTTGTTCATCGTTTGAACCAATCTGCACACCGCAAGTGCCTTGACACAAGGGCGCAAACCGGAAATCCCTAAACTGGCGGAGTCCAAGGGCCCGATTCGGTGCCCCTTGTGGGATGCAGAGGCAGGGCCGCCGGGGGTCCATGGGGCGGAGCCCCCGGAAGCTCTTGGATTGGAGATATTCAGAACCTTCAAGATGGCCACTTTTTGAGGGGTAAAGTAATCTATTAAAAGAAAAGACTGGTTTCGAACTTTGCTCACTGAAACAGGCAGTATATAGGCCTAAGCTTCTACTGCGAGGGGAACTATATACATAGCGAGCGCCAATGTCTCTAACGTGAGCAGAGCCTCTGCCGGGGTCCGTTTGCAAAGCCCCCGGAAGCTCTTACATTTGAGCTATTCAGAATCTCCAAGATTGCCGTCTTTTGAGGGGTAATAGTAATCAAGTAAAAAAAAGACCGAGGGGAACTACACACAGCGAGCGCCAATGTAACGGGTGGGGTGTAGGAGCAGGGCCCTGCCGGAGGAAGCTCTTGGATTTTAGATATTAAGAAGGGTATTTTTGAATGGTAGTAATTAATTCAAATGAAAGAATGGGCACTTAACCCAACCGACGGCCAGTAGACCTATAAGTTTATGGTGCAAGTGGCTAGGGAACCGATCCTACCAAATGTTTCTTGACCATTTCAGCTTGCCGACGGAAAATTCTCCTAACACTGGTAGACCAAACTAGGGGGAATGACCCATGACTATCCTCCCGTTTGCCCATGCAACTGCCATGCTCGTGGTTTCTTAAATTTATTTTACGAATTTCGATCACAAGCACTGTTGGCACTTTCACAATTCTTGATTACCGTGGGCTAAACTTGAAACAAAACTAGTTGGCTTGAGGGGAATCCATTTTAAATATTTGTGATATTTTGATTTATGCTATTAGTCTGGAATTCAATCTTATGCTTCTGACACCGTTTTCGTTTTGTTTCTTTCTTTCTTCCCCTTCTTTTCTCGCTTTCTTTTCTCTGTTCTTTCTCTCTCCCTTCTCTTTCTCTCTTTTTTCCTCTCTTTTTCTTCTCTTTTTGAAGATCGCTGGGGGTGTTCCATCCCCAAACCCCCATGGCGACGGGCCGGCCCGACAGAAATATTACATATTAAAAGACTTTCAAATTACAATCATATTGCACATAAAAAGAGTACCAACATTGGAGACCACAGCAGAAGGATGATTCAAATGTCCCTACTGTCCCGAGTCCATCTCAAAAATCCTGTCAGCCTACTGATTGGGAGACTGCTGGAAATGAGCCATCATCCACTGTACTCTTCATCTGTGTTATTGCATAGAATTACATTTTAATAATTCCTAATAAAATATTTAAATGATGAAAAATTGGTATATTATGATTTGTAGACATTAGTAATACGATCGAAAGTCTGGTAGCCAAACATTCGATGTTCAGTCTTTCACAGACTCCATTTGCAGCTTGCTGTAGTTCACATTAACATAGTAAAAAGGCAGAGGTTATCAACTCAAAAAGGCATAGGAATTGGAAACATTCCACTAACACAGGATGCACTAGCCTAGCATCTATTTTAAGAAGGATGGGTGGCAGGTCATATAAGGAGTTAAATAACCAAAGTACCAGAGTTGCCAAATCCAACAGACTTTCGAAACCTCCATCTAAGGTAAAATTAAGGTACAAATCGACCCAAAAATAGAGTAATATTGTATCGCAATATTATGCTTATACAAATCAATGAATGTTTAGTGATATGTTTCGTAATGTCACACCTCACACGTCTGTAATTAAATATATTAAAATAGCAAGCTTCAGGAGGTGCCATTTCAAAATGTTTGTACCGGGTGAGATCAACGAGAAATAACATTTATATCATATACTAGACCTGCCCTATATGTTTTGCATGATTCACTTCCAATCATTGTTCAGCACACGCATACCCTGTTCTTTCCGATCGATTTTAAATCCGTTGTAGAAGTAATTATAGTCTGCTCCTGCCATAGGGCACCTATTCAGTAATTCTTCCCACACATTAGTTTCATGTGTTTATAATACCACCTCCATTTTGTGATTAAAATATCAATTTGATTTTCTTTTCTCAATTTTATTTGAGAAAATATTTCTCAAGGAAAAGTACTTTTGTTTATGAGAAAAGAGAGAGCAGGGGATTCCCTGGTGTTGTTGTGCAAAATGCCCTGTTTTTTAGTATAATTATCAAGAGGAGAAATGGATTCCCCAAGATGTAAACCTTTAGAAACTGTCACTTGTCCATCATGCTTTGAGATCAAAACATTGCAAAATCTTTGAAGTTCTATATGTAATTGATGGCAATTCAGATGCTGTAAACTTTATGTGAAATTCCAATCGGTCAGCTTGTGCAGGTTATGTTTATGCATTATGCTGTCGTAATATCTATGTTTAAGATGTGGAAACTTTGTTGTGAATGATTATATAAAAAGCATAGTGGCAAGAGGTTTAGATTCTCCGCAGCACCAGTACAAGTAGCTAGAAGTATACTAGTTTTAATCTGCATGAGTAGCAACCGTAAGTAGCCTAATGCCAGATTTATAATTCCATGTGTGCGAAGGGTCGCTGTAATTATTCTCTGTCGTGTTTAAGCCAAAAGTGCTGTCAATCAAAATAAATTCCAAATTGGGACAGATAGAAATCGTGGTGATTATCTTGGACTGATATACTGCGGAATATTAGCGTCGTCCAGGGACTTATTTAACCTTGTCGTCTTGAACTGCTGGACAAAAGTTACCTTCAGGACTGAGAAGATTCCAATGGAATATTACCTGAGGATTTATAAGTGTGACTTTGCATGCTGTCATTTTGGAGTCTTCGCTGTGAGGACATATCATCGTTGAACTGCAACGCTTCTTTTGGACATTAAGTATCAATCTTACAAATTGTGTGTAATTTTACTATATATGTAATGTTGTTTTGGACATACCAAATTCTTGAATCAAATAGATCAAATCATTAAATCTTTTATATTATATAAAATTCAGATCACTTGTGCACAAGGCTCATTTATTTGTGTTTGAAAGGTATTTCTGACCTTTGACGTCTACGAGACACACGATTTATTCAGTTGTCGTCTATAGAGCCCGGACTGTGGCTCCCGGTGGACTATAATTACTTTCACACCGTGTTGCAATACAAGAATTTAGTTTACGTCTTCTTTTATTTAATTTACCAATTAGATGGACCTTGTTCAGCATATATAGTGCGATTATGCCTTGGAAACATATCAAAAGTTAATAGACTATTCCCTCTAAGTAAATGG
Organism: Ophioderma brevispina; assembly: GCA_023653785.1. Lineage (NCBI taxonomy): Eukaryota > Metazoa > Echinodermata > Ophiuroidea > Amphilepidida > Ophiodermatidae > Ophioderma > Ophioderma brevispina. The sequence continues at coordinate 12,446 of JAMKCH010024132.1, read as the reverse complement.
TCATGATTTTAACTGAAAATGACTGCCATATTGAAAAACACAAGGACTGACACAAGATATTTAAAAATGTATGTCATATTTGGATTTCTTGATCCTAAAAACATAAGTATAGACACAAAAATCTAGTCAATATCATTTTGAGTTAGGTATAAAGAAAAATGTAAATTTTAGTGCAAATTGGCGGCCATATTGGAAAACAAGATACCTGACAGGCCATATATAAATACCTTGGCATTCAAAACATGGGTATAGACACAGAAATCAGTGTGATTAACATATGGACATTGAAAATGTGATTGGCAGCCATTTTGAAAAAAATGTCACCACGGCCGCCACAGGTCAAATCTAGCTGGGGTCCCGTTTTGAAATATTTGGTTGTGGTCCATATAAAGCGTGTATCAATGCTGTTCTTCTATCACAAAGTGCACGATTTTGCTCAAGACGGGTATTAACCCTCTGGACTACATGATGTTATTAATGTAAGATGATGCAAAGCAGATGATGTAATTTATGTGAAATCCAATTGGACAGGGCAAAGTTATGTTTATGCGTGATGATGTGGTAACGTCTATTTTAAGAATTGGGAAATACTAGTTGTGAAATCCTTATATAAGGAGAGATTTGAGAATAACAACTTTGCCAGCCCGTAACCAGGAGCTATAAAGTATAGTTATAGCTAGTCTTGATCTGCAATAATGGTAATTCTTGTGCATTACATAGTGCCAGGATATATAATATAGTGGAAACCACAGGAGCTTGAGAGCTGAACTGTCTCCTGTAGTCTTTCAAGGTATATTCCTATGTCAAGACAACAATTTTTTCAAGCCTCATTTTCCTAACCAAAATGAACATCAGGTGTATTACATATATGACGGATGTTAAACAAAATACGAATTTTTGTTTTCAAGAAAATCGCATTTGAAAAATCGCGAACTCTAAAGAGTCGGTAAACATCCCCATATATGAATCGAGCGATCAAATCCGACTAAGAAACGGAATGAACAATTGACAATTTATTTAGGTAATATTGGCGATTAGGTTCATGACATAGTGACGGATGTTGAATTTTCCCTATACTAAAGCGTTATTCAGCATCCGTCATTATTGAATAAAACAATGGCGTTTTTCGCGAACATCCGTCAAACCACTGGCGTCATCGGTGCGAAATGTTACTCAATTGGTTTAACTACATTATTACAGATGTTTAGCTAGATTGCCGAGATGCACATCCTGCTTTGAATTGTAAATCTAATATAAATTTCTAGTAATAGCATATTATCAATTTTAAAAATAGTTTATAAAAATATTTATATATTTTGCTTGTGTCCAGTTATAAAATTTTCAGATGAAGAATCGTACTAACAACAGATCTTTAAAAAGCCTTGGTGGGAGATCAAGTATACACTTCTTTGACAGAGGGTTCAACATCTGTCACTATGTAATACACCAAAGTCTCTTTTATGCAAGATACGTCAAAATTACCGCATTTCTAATTAAGATTATTAATTAATTAAGTACTCGCAAGCTTCGACACTTGGCATATTTGAAGACTTTGATATTTAGTACCATTTCCCTTAATTTGCGTGAACATTATAAATATTCAACATCCGTCGCTATGTAATACACCCGACGATATATATATATATATATATATAAATATATATATATATAAATATATATATATATATATATATATATATATATATATATATATATAAATAGACAGCAGGAAATCAGCAAACGCGGCATATTTGTATTGCCGGATCTATAGTAGATACTTTCCGTGTAGCAAAATAACATAATGAATACATATAAACGGAAAAACGGTCGTTTTTCCGTTTATATGTATTCATTATATATATATATATATATATATATATATATATATATATATATATATATATATATATATATATATATATATATATATATATATATTTTTTTTTTTTTTTTTTTTTGCACTATATTCTCTAACAATGGACTCAAAATCACTATTGAAGCGAACAAAAAATCTGTGAACTATCTGGACATCACTTTAGACCTGCGCGAGCCGGCACTTATAAACCCTACACCAAGCCGAACAATACACTTCAGTACGTGCACAAAGAAATGAGAGACTCACTCTCAGGGGGATTCACTACTTTTAAATTATATATATATATATATATATACATACATATACACACTGTCCAAAAAAAACTAAAAATTTAAAAAAATATAAACTGTGTATTTTTGCCAGATATTTTGACTTTATTTGTTAGACAAGATCCTAAGCTAAATCCTCGCCTTCATTCCATCCAATTTCATGGACCCGAAGCGGAGATATTGTCAGTTGAACACAAAGGATAAAATACCACTTGGGCCAGTTTCACCTGAAGGTTAAAAAACTAAAGGTATAAGGCGTGTAGCATCATTGTGGGATTAAACCTTTTCAAACAAAAGAATATTGTACAGATCAGAGTGAATGTATTACCATGCATTGAACTAATCTATATATTATTTTTCAGTGAAAGCACCAGAAATTATTATGTTGTGGGTGAAATGAGAGACTCACTCTCAGGGGACAATAATCATGAAATTCATGGAAATTTGTGGAATTTGGGGAATTTGACTGCTGAAACTAATGTAACAGTCTACAAGTCTGTTGAGGGGCAAATGTGTGGACAACGCTCTAATGTGGAGGGACAATTCACCCTTCCCCTATTCTCCACTGCATCCAAGATGCCAGGGAGGAATATAATGAAGAAAACAGTGTTCAACAAAGAGCAATAAAGGAAAGGATGGTTGTGTTCAAAGATCTCAGTTTTACTTTCAGCAAAGGTGATTTTATGGTTCTACCTTCTGCTGAAACCTGGAGTAAAGCTGATACAACAAGACTGTTTGGAATTGAATTTCCTAATGCTACATGTATTTATTAGCAATTGCGAAATTATAAAGTTATAAATTATGTTTTATCACAAGAAGCAGCAGCATTTATACCTATTTGTATTTTAATTTTCATAAATAAGGTCTTGAAAGTGATTTCAAGGCAAACTTTGTTGATTCGAATCGCCGCAACTGTCCCAAACATGTTTTTACACTGTCTCAGATAATTAGCCATAACTCCTGAACCAGACACCCCCAATTACGCCAACTAAAAATCTCATGAGCTGGACACTCCTAAAAAAGATCATTAAAATTTACAGGTGAGATTAACTTAAATTTTTGGATAAAAAAATAATCTTTGATTTGTATAGTTTTTTTGTATATATATATATATATATATATTAAAAGTTTCAAGCAATATAAAGGAATGAATAGCTGAGTGGGGAGTTTGGGTAAATATACCACAAAAGATACACAAATTTTCTGTCATAGACCTTTGTCAAGTTGTCTCTAGATTATATATAATATATAATATAATATATATATAATGAAATCAAAGTTGACCAAAGTCGGGTGTAATCGCATGCGAAAAGGCCAACGGCCAAAAGTTTAACGCTATGGGATATAATCCTTAACATAACAAATAAGAGTCAGTAGAAACATCAAAAATGATGGGCTCTTCATCAGTGCCTGGGGCCCATATATATATCTATATATATAATATATATAATATATATATATATAGATATATATATCTATATATAGATCGTCAAATGGCCGAATATTAAGGCGTAGTGCAAAGGAAGTTGTTAATTTGTACAACGTTTCGGGTAAACCCTTTAATCAAGTACAGATAAATGTGAAAATAAAAACATGATATAGTAAACACAATAACAGTTTAATAACACCCCGTTGTGAAAACGTAAGAAAGTTGACACCATATAAGTGGATTATTACAAACTGGAAGAAGTTCAAATAGAACTCATTGCATTTTAATTCTAATGTTCAAACCATGAGGTTTCCATGTTCTAAGTTGATGATCCAGATATTGTTCTGCTTTGTGGCGGTCCTTATCAGAATTTCCAGAAGTAGTAATTTGGGCATCATCAATGTGTGATGTGAGCGGCAACCGTTTGCAAGCTGGATTGCTTCCTGATAGCTTCTTAGGGATCAGCAAACGAAACAGAATGGGAGTTTTTTGTTTCTTCTTCTTCTTCTTCTTCTCCTATGATAAATCTGATTGCATACAACCAAAGCTGAGTATATTTTACCCAACAATGACTAGCTTTAGTCACCAATGAGTAAGTTTTACTCATCTTTGACTAAGATTTTACTAAACATTAAGAGCGTGACATTTTTTACTCCAGCATGAGTAAAATAACCTTCTTTTTTGTCGAGCTTTTTGCCATTTTAGCGCACTGACTCAAAGTTCACCATGAGGGGGAACCCTCCCCCTGTTTAGATAGGGTTAAAACCTTTTTAAAACATTTCTACACATCCAGCTCTAAGTAAAGTTATGCAACGAAACATCCTTAAATTTTAGGGCATTTTTTTTTGGGGGGGGGAGGGGAGAACCCCATATCCAATTCAAGAATCGCCGAACACTACGGTCTTAGAGCCAAGAGCACAACATTCACGGTTGATTGTTTTTTGTTTTTTCTCCTTGTTTTGAATTCAATGTTCCTGGTCGATCTCAGCAAATGTAAATAAATGAGCAAGTTGGAGAAAAAGGTAAAGTGTCTGATGGAAATGGTACATAAATATTGCTTGTTTTGTATTGCTAATTTACTGAAAGCCTACCTCTTCATATTCCATCACATTGTCATTGTAGAATTCGTGGAGCTGTTCAGGGGTATTTTCGAAAACTGATTTCCGAAACTCTTCTAGGCGTTGGGTGGTGTCATCCGATCCTGCCATCGCCAAGTCCTTTTTGAAAACAGTTGCAGTCGGCGAATATAATTAGTATGGTCTGCTGTAGCGCACTTACCAATCGAAACACCGAGACTGGCTAATGTAGAATCGGTGGTAAGCTGTAGGCCTATAGTTCATGAGGACGGAAAGCGGTGTGTTCCAGGACGTTGAGGGCTCCCAACTTTTATAGTCGACGCCTAGTCGTGGTGTCTAATGAACAATAGCTTACTTCGAAGTGTTAAATACGTATTGGACAGTTTATAATTTTAAAAAATGGCAGCAAAATGGAACTTTGTGTCCAAAATTTTAACTTTGATTAACCATTGAGTTTTGTTTCTTATTGCGATCTTAGAATGCCAAAATTAATTGAACAAAGTAAGAAACAAACAAAACGGCTTTCCTTTTATTGTACTTTTTAGTGAAGTCATACAAAATTTGTAATATGTTAATGGTTCATATGTTAGAATGAAGGCTGTAAAATATAAGAAATGCCACAAGATACACTGTTGCTCATCAAATTACTTGACGGGAATTCTACAGATTTATTCTTCACATTAAAGCTATTCCTTCCTGCAAATTCAATATTTGACTCTTATTTCTGGTGAATCACTGATAGTGTCTTTAAGTTTACTAACCACATCCTTTCCACATTTAAAACCTAACATCTAATTGCGCAATATGTAGAGTTTAAAGGCTGAATTGGCCAACAAGTAATTACACAATGATATTATTGGTTACTAGTCTTTTACTACATCATGAAGAGCTGTTTTCTCACTGTATTAAATCATAGTGAACTACTAACTTAACCTATGCACATTTTGTTATGCCGCATTGATAAATTTTATTTCAAGAATATTATGGCAAGAATGTTGCATTTTGACAAACATATAACTTCTTCAATTATGACTTTACATCAAATTATAATCTCATATCTGTACTTGTAGGTATGAGATTATAATTAGATGTAATCTCATATCTGTACTTGTCAGGTATGGCAAACATCAACAGTATTACAAAACTGCTTGTATTTAATAACAATAATGAAAATACAAAATGCATTGTTTCTCAGTGAAGACCTGTTTAAACCTGAGACGAATATATACCTAACAGAGATCGGAAGCAAAGCTGTAGTCCATTGTTAACAGCTCGAGCGTATATATTAGTCAGGTAGCCATGGTCCAACTTATGGCCTGACCGTAAAATTGAGTATGGACACAATGTTTCTGCTGAAAATGATAGATAAGGGTGTGTAAAATAAGAATCTGCCGGGTGCCACCTGGGCATCCTTGAGCATTTTGAGAAATCCAAGATGGCGTCGCCATAAATGATAATTTTCTATTCAACCCTATATTATCAAACTATGGAGTTACTAGATATACTATAGGACCCAATGAACAAACGCATGGCACTTGTAACATTGAGTCATACTCCAAATTCAAAATGGAGGTCAAATCTAATAATTTTAAAATATGCCATATAACAGCAAATACCTGCGATAAAAAATAAACATGAAGTACTTAGATTATGTTGTTAGACACAATAAATGTTGATACTTTTAAAGTTGTAACATGACGCCAATCAATATGGCAGCTAAAAACGTGAATATCTTCAAAAAATACTTGACACAAATGTCTAAATATTACCTTCAAGTATAAATTATTGTGTCAATGAAACAATTAGAAATGTACCTATGATCATAACCAAGTGATACAGGTAATCCGGATAAATAAAAATAGGTCAAATTATAAATTGAGTGCAATATACGTGAAAAAATGTAATTCCTATGGTATTTTTGACAACTTTGCACCATATTAGTTTTATTTTGAATTTGTCGCATTTTAAACAAATTGAAATGTATGTGTACATTGAGTAGGATCAAAGGCACATGTCTAATGTCATGACACATTGATTTCGATTGTGAAGGCGTAATACTTTAAAATTTGGACCAAGTTTTTTTGAGGATGTTCACTGTTGTGGCGGCCATATTGATTGAACGTCATGTTACAATTTTAAAAAGGTATCAAAATCAATTTAATTGTGTCTAGAAACATATAAAAAAAGCATATTTTAAAATTATGGATTTGGCTTCCATTTGAATTTGAATAGTGCCTACACTTGTTCATTGGATCCTATAGTATATTCTAGTAAACTCCTAGTTTGATAATAAGGGTTGAATATATAATTATTCACAACTGGCGACGCAATTGGATTCTCCACTGCTTCAAGGATGCCTTGGGTGTCAACCGGAGATTTCATTCTACAACTCAACACCCCTCGTTTTCAGCAAAACCAACAACCAAAACAAAATGTGTCCATACTCACCTTTACGGTCACATGACCCCGGTTACGACAGGACAATGACAACTTTCAATTAAAATGACCTCAACGTGATATGAATTGTTCTTAGGAACGGCTCGCTGAAAGCAGATATAAGTGGACTGTCCCCCCAAAAAACTATACAATCAAAGATTATTTTTTTGGCCACAAATTTCAGTTCATCTCAGCTGGAAATTTACAGATTCTTTTTAGGAGTGTTCCAGCTTTCATGAGATTTTTAGTTGGTGTAATTTGGGGGTCTGGTTCAGGAGTTATGACTTATTATCTGAGACAGTTGAAAAACCTGTTGGGCCAGTTTCGGCTATCCTGAAATGAACAAAGTTGACATTGAAAATCATCTTCAAGACATTCTTTATTGAAAATTAAAATAAAAAGTAGGATAAAGTGCTGCTCTGTGTATAACATAAGAGGTTGAACAAACAGAATTAACATTGTTCTTTGTATATATAATGTTTGCTTACAGTACCATGGATATGAGCTTTATGAGATTGCTTACATTTTGTGTAATGAATAGGATTGGCCTAGTAGAAAAGATTAAACATCCCACATTTCTCAAAAGCAATATTACAGCAGCATTAAATGGGAAATCTGGAAATTTTTTTCAGTTTGAGTTAACGTCTTCTGTTGTCAACCCTCGAATAATTTATATATAAAACTTTATAATGTCGCAATTGCTAATAAAAACATGTAGCATTGGGAAATTCAATTCCAAACAATCTTGTTGTCGCAACTTTACTCCAGGTTTCAGCAGAAGATAGAACCATAACAAGACCCTTGTTGACGTAAACTGAGCCTTTGAACAACAACCATCCTTTCCTTATTGCTCTTTGTGAAACACTGCTTTCTTCATCACATTCCTTCATGGCATCTTGGAGGCATTGGGAATAGGGGAAGGGTTAATTGTCTCTCCACATTCGAGCGTTGTATACACATCTGTCCCTCAACAGACTTGTAGACTGTTACATTAGTTTCAGCAGTCAAATTCCGCAAATTTCCATGAATTTCATGATATTGTCCCCCTGAGAGTGAGTCCCTCATTTCACCCACAAAATGATAATTTCTGGTGCTTTCACTGAAAAATAATGTATTGATTAGTTCAATGCATGATAATACATTCACTCTGATCTGTACAATTTTCTTTTGTTTGAAAACGATTTAATCCCACAATGACGCTACACCCTTTATACCTTTAGTTTCTTGAACCTTCAGGTTAAACTGGCCCAAGTGGTATTTTATCCTTTGTGTTCAACTGACAATATCTCCGCTTAGGTTCCATCAAATTGGATGGAATAAAAGCAAGGATTTAGCTTAGGATCTTGTCTAACAAATAAAGTCAAAATATCTGGCAAAATGCATCAGTTTATATCTTTATACTTTTAGTTGATGGTAATAGGTTTTTATTGGGACAGTCTGTAGTCCGGTGGGAGCCATCCGTCCGGGGGGGCTCCATAGCATGAATACGGATGGAAATAAAGCCGTGAAAACTATGTTGCTCGTAAAGAGTCAATGAAATCGATTGTCCTATGGTTCACCATTGTTCCCGGACGACGAGTACCCCCGGACAATGGTTACTTCTACACCGGGTCTCTGTAGCAGGAGATAGATATTAGCCTCCGGGCTGGACTCACAGGCGGGAACAAGTGTGAAACAATAGGGCAACTCGATTCAGTGGACTTTTCACCACAACATTAGTTATCTCAGTTTATTCAGTTTTTAGCTCTTGGAGGCCATGGGACATGGACCTGACCCGACTCTGATTACTGTACAACCGGGTCACATTAACACTTTATGGGTTTGTCCAGGTCATCAATAACCTCATTTCATAAGACCTAAGTCAAAATTAAAATAAAATGTCCAATTAGATCCTATTCTGTTAAAAAATAACAGTTTGAGAAATAAACTGGTCCAAATTTGTTTCAATTTTTGTGATATTGAAAGAGAAAATACACATTTTAGTTAACTCAGTATAATTGAAGATATCCAAGAATGTCATTAGGAGCAAATTCTACCTATAGTCGACAAATGAGTGTACAAAATTGGGGTCATTTTAAGTTTTTCCATGTAGTACATGGGAAATGTAATTGATGTTTTGGTTAAGTTTTTTTCATATACAATTTTGACACCAATGTTTTTCCAATACAGAATTTCATGGAGAATCTGAAAATCATGGGTGTCATTTTTTAAAATGTGTTCTTGGGTTTTTTTATAAGGGGGGAAATTTGTACAGGGTTAAACAAAAAAGTGTTTAAATTGTTTTAAAATTTATACCAGTCTGTTCGGCTGCTCATAAGGTTTCTAAAAAGGTATAGTTTGCCGTATTTACGACCTATTGTTTTAGTACAATAGGCTCAAGAAAGGCTCAAGGTCATTATTTATAGAATGGTCCGATTTTGTTGAAACTGGTTTTAAATCGTTCATTGGGTCATACTAAATAAGAAAATGTATATAGATTCTGTGTTTCACCTTTCAAAGTGAGACTTTTAGAGATATAACTAGTGGTCTCCCATAGACCCTGTGGACCACGGCCATATTTGCCCTCTTAATAATTATCAAAACGTCATTGACAATGCGACCTTTTTATTTTCGGCTTCTGTATCAGTAAGACGAACAATTTGGCACCATTTTTAGAAGAAACCGATGAATCTGAAATTTTACCCACAGTGTGACCTGATAAACCTGTTTTACCTGAACTCTGTACTACAACACTCAGGTAGGGGCAAATTACCTTTCTGAAATCCTTGAAAGGTACCAGAACTGATGGTATACTTTAAAAACCATTTTGCCCCCTTGTATATGTTCCCCTGTAAAAACCAGTGTAAACCCTGCCCCTATAATTCATCCAAGAACACATTTACAAAATGGCACCCAATGATTTTTGGAATCCTTATACAATTTTGATTGTAGAAAAAAACGTGGTTGCAAGATTGTTTTATGAAATTTCACACAAATAACAGTTCCACATGCAATAATGGCTATATCAAAAGACATTGAGTATAAAACGTGTTCAAGGCCGTTTTGACAAAACCAACACGCCGTGTATGGCAAGCCATAAGGCCATAACGTATGCTGCACCGCATTGCGAGAAAGTAGCAAGCGTTGCGACATTCCCGGTCAACGCGTGCCGACATTCAGCAACGGTTGCGGTGATCGGCCATCAAATTCATGATTTCTGTGACGTATTTCAAAAAATAGACCACAACGCGTGCTAGAGACAAAAAAAAAACATTTGCAACGCGTTGCAAAAACCTCACAACGCGTTGCGAGCTCCACAACGCGTTGCAGCTTCGCCAACCGCGTTGCTAAGGTTACAAGCCACAAGGGACATAAACGTATTTGCCGCAACGCGTGTGAGAAAGTCACAAAGCGTTGCGACATTTCGCAACGCGTTGCGCCATTTCAGCAACGCGTTGCGACATTCAGCAACGCTTGCGGTGTCGGCCAATCAAAATATGGAATATCATGTGAAGTTATATTCAAACATATAAATCTCACAAAGCGTTGCGACCTTCACAAACGCGTTTGCAACCTTCACACCGGTTTGCGGCAATACGTTATGACCCCTTATTGCCTTCACAACGCGTTTGTGAAGTTTGCAACGCGTTGTGAAAGCTCAGCAATCGTTGTGATGGCTTGCAACGCGTTGTGAAAGCCATAAGGGTATAACGTATTGCCGCAAGCGGTGTGGATTGTTTTTTGAAAATACGTCACGAAATTCATTATTTTTATGGCAGACCGCCGCAAACGCCGTGCCGAAAGTGCGCAAACGCGTTGCACTTTCTCACAACGCGTTGCGGCAATACGTTATGACCCTTATGGCTGTGACCTTCGCAACGCGTGGTTAAAGCTCACAACGCGTGGATCTCGCAACGCGTTGTGAAGGCTGCAACCGTTGTGAGTGTCCACACGCGTTGCTAGATACTTTGCAACGCGTTGTGGGTCTATTTTTGAAAATACGTCACGAAAATTCATCTGATTTGATTTGATGGCGACACCGCAAGCGTTGCTGAAAGTCGCAAACAGCGTTGCGAAATGTCGCAACGCGTTGCTACTTTCTCGCAACGACGTTGCGGCAATACGTTGATGGCTTTAGGTTGCCCCATACAGTGTGAGCATCAGTGATTTAAAAATAGCCAGCCAAACTCCAAACTCTTTAATAAACGATTACTGCTTCTCGACCAGTCGAGGGAATGTTGAATTACCATACAATATCGTACCGACATGCAACGCGCAAAACAGATCCATTGATCACTTGACTTCGAATCTCTGTAAGGGTATATTCCGTCTCCGGTTAAACAATATGTCAGGAGTGTAACTGCTCATGTTTAAGCTAAATCGTTCGATGCCAGATAGGTAGAATAATGGACTCATAAGTTTAGATACTGTTTAAATATTACATGTATAAAAATGATAGCTTTCAGACCATTACTTTGTAAGTTTGTTGGTATATAGTTTATAGCAGAAACCATGTTGTTTGGGTATTTACGTGTTCGAGCGGATAAACATAAGAGTATTTCCTGAGGAGACTTGGTAGAGGGAAAAAATCAGTTGACAAAGAGCATATTTAGGCTGTCCTTCGTTTCCATTATTAATTATATTGCCATAAGTAAAAGTAATTTAGTTCCTCATTCATTCTTCATTACTGTTACTTTGTTTTAGCCATGTTGTCACTATACAAAAGTATTATAGCTTAATTCAATAGATGAACTTGACCCAAAATTTGGCTGAAAGAACCAGGATAAATTTTTGACATTTGAGTTTCATACTTAACACGTAAGTGATAAAGGGTGGGGGGTCCTATGGACTCCCATAATTTGTTTTCGCGCTGCCGGTTTACGGTGGGATTTTGCGCCGAATTTTTGCATGGTCTGACTTTAACTGCGCTTCTTTTCATACAAAAAAATTAAAATCGGCAAGACGTTAAGAGTTAATCGTGAGGGTCCCACCCCCTTGGACACTAACGGAAGTCATTGAGAATAGTTTTAATTATCAAAGGAACCAAAGCTAATTTTTTTGATGAAATATATTCACACATACATGTAAGTAAAACAGTCTTAGTAACATTAAAAATAATTACACCCTTATGTCTGAAAACAAACGATTTCGTTGTGGACGTGGCTAACCGTTACTGTACAAACTCTATGGAAAATGACGTGTATTTGCAAACAGCCCGTTAAAAAATACAGGATCCCTAAAAAATTAAAGGTTTTGTGTTAAAATATATGTAAATTTGGTCTCTAGAATAGATATTCACATAAAAAAGTTTTCAAAAAGTTGATGTAAGCGCAAGGTCATTTAAAAATTTCCGTCTTCTGTCCAATTTTCGCGTGTTTGAA
>JAMKCH010024131.1:0-20260 GCA_023653785.1 Ophioderma brevispina | reverse complement strand
AGTGCAAAAAAAGTCTTATGCTCTTAAGTACTTTTGTGGTCCTAAAGTTAACCGCCAAAATTAAAATATCGCGAAAGTTTTAGTAATATCACAAGTAACTATCCACGCGTACTATCAGGCATATGAACTTTCGCCCTTTGTTTTAATACCTTTTGATCGTAGGGCAAGTTGTATAGGTTACTTGTTCATGTATGACACTTAAACCACACTTCCGCACTGAGGGAAGGTAAAATATTGTTGCATTGCATGAGTAAACAAGGATCTTTACTTTTCGCCAAATGGTGTAACAGTCTACACTTTATTTTTGTCGCAACCAGCAGATCCGTAGTGATGTTTCTAAAGCTAAATAACATTCGAGTTTACAGCAGATTACAGACGTTATTAAACGTAAGGCATAGTGTTGTGGTAATATTATATTGTGCCACATTTGTAGTGTGGCGTGGTCAAAGGTTGCCAAGTAGAACCTATTTAGCTTGGCACGCAATATAATGTACGTATATACGTAGACGTGTTATCGTCATTTAATAACATAGGGCATACTTGTATACAGGGTTTATGCCCACAATTATGTTTTGTACAATACGAAAACAACATTCTCTCAAAAATCAGCCAGAAAGTAAATGAAAAAGCCATACCACAGTTACAATTGTATTCACCTTAATTTCAAAATAAACATTATTATTACACATTTTGAAATACAACTTTTTACATTTATGTGATTTTTGTTACCATTTATTTTGTAAGTATTTTTATTTTTATATATTGTAATGTTATTATCTTTTATACACTACAGTCATTATTCTCATGTGTGGTTGTGGGCACGCGTGTGTGTGTGTATGTGTGGGTTGGCGATCGAGCGCTGTGTGTGTGAGGGTGTGTGTGTGTGTGTGCGTGTGGTGCATGTCCCAGCACCGGTGAAACGGTGTTCTATGAAGAGCGTCAAATTTTATTTTATTATAAACACACTCAACTTCGACTTCTATGGGGAAGAATTGTATCAACAAAAAGTATCTAGAAACTACTTTAAAAGTTCAGTGATCAATGCCCCGGGCCAAATCCGTTAATGAGTTAATTAGTGGGGGGTCCATGGCTGACAACGGAAGTCAGCTGAGAATATTTTTAAAAATATGCATCAAACATGAAAGTAAACAAATTAGTACATTAAAAATAATTTTAAAATTAACCCTTATTATGCTGAAAACAAACCAATTTCACGTGGACGTTTGCTAAACCGCTATATATATAAACTCTATGGGAAAATTCACATGATTTACAACACCCGTCAAAAAAACAGGGAAGGCCTAAAATTACGAATTTAGGCCTTCTAAAGTGGATATCAAGATAAGTTAGTTGCCAAATTGTTGTGGGAAGAAACAAGGGCTTCATGGAATTAAAACAGTCCTTTTGCCAAATTCTGCGTGTTTGAAAGCAATTATTTTGCCCCTAATTTGCAGCCCAAATAATAAAATTAATTTTATTGGATTGATTTGGTGTTGTCTTATGGCCCCTCACTGTGGTATAAATTTCGACACTTAGTGTAATGTATGTATTTCTTCTATTATATGCGAACGAGTTCAATTAGCAAGTGAACTAGCTACTCTTCGTATATTTTTTCTCACATAAGATGATTTATATAGGCCCATATGTTCTGTTAAACGGATTGCGCTAATGGTCAAAAAGGTGAGGCCTGATAAGTTGTGTATATTTTAAGTGCTTTTAGCGTGATGATGAGGTTAGGATTACAGCCCGTTTGGTTAATTTGGAGAATGATTTTTATAATGACCTTAAAGGGAAATATGTCATGATTCTGAAATTTGGACAAATGGTATGGATGGAAAGCTTAAGTAACGTGAGATACATATAAATCAAATAAGTTGAAAATTGTCACATTTGTGAGTATTTTGACCTTTTAAGTTCCCGCCAATAGCTTACTCGAAAAAGATTCGGACACCAAATCCACATCGCAGGCAAATGGTGACGTCAAAGTGATGACCTCCATTTAATTATTACGTCGTGTGACCATCGATCGCAGTGTTGTTGCCAAGTCAATAATAATTAAACACAACGACATGAAACAAAATTAATGTCATTCGTAACTTTTTTTCTAATTTTATTATTACTTTCATTAATCCATCAATATTACAGTGCAGCATAAACAATTCGAGTCAACACGAGGTTGTGGTCATCACTTTGACGTCACGAGGAGAGCAAAATTGGGCGTTTGATCAATGAAGCCGTGGCGAAAAATCCGCCCGTTTATGTCGTATGTCAAAAAGCAAAATTAAAAATTGCCTCTAGTTTTGTTACATTTTACATCAAATTGTATATTTTTTCGGGATTCGTGATTATGTAATAATTTTATGGAGGTAAGTCAAACTGAGCTTGACAAAAATCTTGACATATTTCCTTTAACTACATGAAATATGGGTAAAATGTGTTTACAATAGTGTGATACTAAGTTTTGTTTCTTGTTGGAAAATTGGGCAGTTGATGAAGATACTCTCCATTATGAAGACTAGCGGTGACTCCCGCTAGTGATGTGAACGGGAGCGATCACTGAATGGAAGCGATCACTAAAACAGAAGCGATCGCTGAAGGAACAGTGTACTGTCTTTCCTGTAGTTCCCATTTTTAACTTCGTAAATTTTCCAATCGCAACCCGAATTCTCACAGGTTTTATGTTTCCTCCCTCCTAGTTTTTTCCTTTTATCCCATCCATCCTATTCTGTGCCGGTGTGCGGAGATATGTCCTCCTCTCCGGCTCAAAAGTCCGGGAACATGGTGAACAATAGGGCAATTGGGTGACCTTCATCTTTCACGCAACATGTAGTTTCATTCTTTTATTTTTCCGTTGTCGCTGAGATGAGTATGGAGCCCGACCTATTATCCTGCCGAACTATGATTACGTTCACATTTCCACACCGGGACCCTGTGTTCCAGCACTTCATATTCAATTTTTGTTCTTCTCATTAACTCTCAAACTCCATTGTAAGTCCCCTAACATAATCCGTAGTAAAGCCGTTCGAGCTGGTATCGTAGTCTAGAAACATAAAGGATCAGAAATAATTAAGGTTCAATCTCAGCGTAGTTCCCGTCCAGTTACACCCTCTTTCTTTTCATCTTCTACTTAAGCTTTTACGGGCCATGGCATCGGCGAATGCCATATTCTTAAAGGTCCCAGGAAATGCAAATAGTGAAATTGAGGTGGTTTGTGTCAAGTCTACAAGGGGGTGCGAGAAGCATTCAATATTTGGTTTGGTGATGACCGCAATTAATGACTATTATTTTTCATGTGAGTAATAGAAAATCCAGGTGACTTGTGTGACCTATTTCATGGCACTGACTGAAATCCACCATAGTTTCATCACTAATGATTGTCACTCTTGGTAGTGTAATTCTTTTTTTTGGCCCTGTTTATTGGAATGGAAGCCCCGTAACAGATTTGGAACTGGTTTTATCTCTCATTTCCTTGGGACCGTTTTAACAGTGCCGTGCGCCAACGGGGGGGGGGGGTGGGGGGAGTTTTGGGCAAATTATTCCATCCCCCCCAAAAAAAAGAAGGTCCTGGGCACGCCACCGATTATTACTAAAGGGCTTTAACGTATTGTTTTTGCTCTTTTTTTTTTTTTCCTTCACAACCGGCTTCATCACCATAGGGGCCCTTCTCGAAATTACCGTTATTCTGAGATCTCTTTCCTCTCTCTCCTCTCTCTCACCACCCATAAATGCTCTTACTCCCCCGAGTCGATTTACATTTCTGTAGTGCAAGGAACGTTCCGCATTGTTCCGTGTCCGTCCAACTCTCCTGTGCAACTTTGACCGGTCCGCCATGCAGGGGCCATGGCATTCGACAACTCCCCCGTGTCCTCACATTTCTGTCCTTCTGTCGTGCAAGAACGTTGAAGAATCAAATCCATATTTTTAAGCTCAAACTCTCCCGTGCAACTTTGACCGGTCAGCTGATGTGTAGGGGCCATGCAGCGGCAACAAAAGCAAAATAGTTGCCTCAACAAAATAAGTGCTCTATTTTTTTCCCCTTACAACTCCTTCATCACCCCTCTTCTTCTTCTTCTTCTTCACAAGTTAAGCCAACTTCATATTTGAATACTCTGGCACGAAGTGTGTGTGGCATGCGGGCACTTTATTCTAACTGGAAGGACTTTCTTGAAGGCTTCTGGTGTTGTTGCATGACTATATTCTCAGGCAGATTATTCCACTGACGGTAGTGCGTGGGAATAACTGAATTTGGGGTATTCAGCACGAGCAAAGGACATGTATTCAAAGTGACTTTTCGCAGCGCGTTTGTGTGTGTGATTTTTGGATGATAAGAAGAGAGTGGCATCAATCGCAACTTGTCCTGATGGATCTTGTAAAACATGGCGAGTCTTGACTGCTGCGGACGTAGTTCCAAGGTGGCCAGTGAGTGTCGGCATGACAGTTACACTGTCTGTGCGACGGTACTTATGAAGAGTGAAGCGAGCGACTCGGCGTTGGACCATTTCAACTTTGTTGATAAGATGTTTGGTGTAGGGGTCCCAAACTGAGCTGCTATACTCTAATACCGGATGAACAAGGGCTTTGTAGGCAGGGCATTTGATGTCATTTATTTGCCTGATGTTTATGTTTTCGTCGTAGAACGCCAAGGTGGGCTGTTGGCTTTGGCAACAACTGTGTTAACATGTTTGTCCCATCGTAGGTAATCAGAGATGGTAAGTCCAAGATATTTGATGCTAGAGACATGGTTAAGATGGGGCCCCGTCATAAGTACGTTGTAGAAGACCATGGTTTTCTTCCTTGAGATGGTGATTACTTCACCTTTTTCAGGGTGGAACTTCATCATCCATTTGCTTACCCATTCGACAAGTTTTTTTAATCCTCCTGGAGTACGGTGGCGTCATCTTGGTTGCGTACTGCCATGTAAATCATAGTACCATCTGCAAAGAGGCGGGCTGTAGATGACAGCCTCTCTCTGCTTATCATGATTCGTAATAAAAACAGCAGGTCCTAGTCCTGATCCGGGGACACCGGAGGAGACGCGGACTTTGTCAAATGAGAGCCCCGCGACACCACAGACCTGTGTCATTTGAGGAAACGAGCAAATCAGCTATTGACTTCTCCATGATGCCATACCATTCCAACTTTTCAACAAGGCGCTGGTGACCAACCTTGTCAAAGGCTTTAGAAAAGTCGAGAACACAGGTATCAGATTGGAGGCCTTTCCCATGTTGATCCACCATCATTAACAAATTCAGAAGGTGGGTTTCACAAGAAGCTTTGCACAAAAAAAAAATCCGAAGCCCTGCGGGAAGTGGAATAGAAGATTGTTTTGGCTGGCATGCTTCATCATACTACTGTCATATGATGTCTCCATCAACTTGAGGCATGCAGTAAGACTTATTCGTCGATGTTGGCAGATCATATTTTTTTGACCTTTCTTGTAAATTGGTGCCACATTTGCATGTCTCCCCTCTGATGGAACACGCATTACTTTTCAGAAATTTGCTAGAAGATCGGGTTAGTGGTCATCTACAATGCAGCCTTTTTGAGCACCTCTGACGAACGCAAGTCGGACCAGCCGCCTTTTCATTTGGAGGTTTTTAAGCAGGCATTTCAACTCCTGGCAGTTTTGTTATGTTTATCTGTGG
Source organism: Ophioderma brevispina (assembly GCA_023653785.1). Classification (NCBI taxonomy): domain Eukaryota; kingdom Metazoa; phylum Echinodermata; class Ophiuroidea; order Amphilepidida; family Ophiodermatidae; genus Ophioderma; species Ophioderma brevispina. The sequence goes on along the minus strand of JAMKCH010024131.1, from coordinate 14,615 downwards.
TATCGATGGGTAAGATTGGTTTTGTTCAGAGATAATCTTGAAGTCGGTTTCTTGTAAAAAACCTTCTGATTGAACTGGTTGTGAGAGCTTCAGCTCAGTTCTTGCATCTGTATCATTCCTACCTGCAACTTCAGAGGAGAAATATTGCTGAAGTCTGATCGTCTATGCTTTGACAAAGTCCAAACCGTTCATGCCACTGTGTCACGGTGGTCACCATCTTTGGGGTAACATTGTCTTCATCATACCGCCAGTATGAGCGTCTTAGGTCTCGTTGGACCTCTTTCTTGAGTCTGACGAATTCGACGTTCATCACGCACTCTGCCATGCGTCTTGCACCTTTAAATGCTTCCTATCTCTCATCTGATTTTCCGTTTGAGTTCAATACTTATCCATGGTCTTGAATCTTTAGATTTGGTACGCCTATTTGGGATGAAGGATTCGATCACCCTTGTAAACCGCTCTAAAAAAGAACCAAAGCGTTCTGTTGATGACAATAGTTCAGCAGCTTTGATCTCACCAGCTAAGTCAGAAACATGCGACGTAGCTATTCCAGTCACCCTTTCTGTAGATGGTCAAAGACGAGGACTTGCTTTTTACAGTGGTGTTGATGTCAACTTCTGAACACAGCGCAATGGTCAGAGATGCCAGTAATAACATTGGTCTACAGATCTGTATTAGGACGGTTGTAATGAGCAAGTCCAAAGTGTTGTCACCACGGGTTGGTTCCTCAACTATCTGTGTTACACCATTATCCGCAAGGCTGTCACTTAACTTGTAGTGGAGATTTACGTAGATTCTTGGGCTGAGGGTCTTGTTCTTCCAATCCCAGCCAGGATAGTTGAAATCACCACCGACGAGGATGATCCTTTTAAGCCTTTTATTTTGCTTCTCACATACCAATGTCACACATGTGGCCGGTAGATCACCAAGAAGAAAGATTGCAACCGGTGATATTAATCTTTACCCAAACAGATTAATCATTATTGGATTCCAAAGATTCTTCACGGCAACGGATGTAGTCACTATTCACAGCCCAATCACTCCTCCACCAATGTATGTGTGCCCCTATCACGTCGATGATGGGTGGAATTGGGATTGAAAAAATTCATAATCCGCACAGAATTGTTTCAGACCACTATTCTGTACAAATAACAATATCTGCTTGGTATTACTAACAAATTGAAGAAGTCCCTTTTGTTCCCCAGGGATTGGCAGTTTACATGTGAGGACTCGGAGCTGCAATTACTGGCGTCATTGTTTGCAAGACCAGAATATCTGTTTTCATAGCAAGGCTGTAAGGATCAAGAGGGTTGAACTATGTTGGGACCGTTACAAACCATTCAAGCCAAGAGACCTCGGATTTGCCGAGGATGTCATACTTAGTGTCTCCAACCGCCGGACAGTCAATATGGTACCAGGTCTCACAGTTTGGTTCTTCACAAAACAACATAAGTCCTTCTGGTCCCCATGTCACCGGTTCTTTACAAGAGCCACAGAGGTAAGCAGTTTCACTTTGATCAATGAATGTTGATATCTGTTGGTGGTACAGGGTTTACTTCTATATCGCCTGACATGACAGGAGTAAGCATAAGATAGAAACTTGTTGTGCATGATCTAATGGCAAGTCGGTTGCGATTCGTAGGTAAATTTTTTCAAGTTGAGGTATTTTATCGCTTGGTAGATACTGAGTTGGTGGATTCAATGCAGGTGTTAAGTTGCAAGTACTGCGGAAGTTCCCTTCGTTATTGCAAAGATTCGTCAATATTCACACATATGATGTGGCTGACGCCGCAGAATCTACCTGGAAGCCATGTTGGATGACGCTTGTAGTACACTGTATCATGATTAGCACTTTTTCTAAGTAGATGCGAAGTCGTGATGACGATGAATACACGTATGAAGTCCCATTAGTGTGAGAGCGTGCATCAGTGGATCAAGATGGCCGACGTTGGGCAGGCAGTACGACGATCAGTGTAGACTTGACTGGTAAATTTGATGGCGACGAAAGCAAGATTGAGCATGCTGAATGAAGAGGCTAGATGTATAATATATATATGAATAAAGGCTGTAGGATGACCAGGACTACGGTCCACATAAGCTGATTTTGGCGTGCAGAGAACAAAGGAATTTAAAAACCTGGCGTTTATACAATGACAATTAACAATATAAAAAGATAAGTTATCACATCAAAATGTTGATAAATATCATTTGCAAGACTGGTACCCATCAAAATAATATCGGTGGAGCCGGTAGGTCGTATGGTGAATGCTGTGTATCCTGACTGGCAAATAGCCTTGGTATAAAGGCAGAATGCCCAGGTTTCCGAATTCCACAGGGACAAAGTTTGCAGATCCACAGGTCCAATGTAGGCTGCACTCCCAGTAGAAAGTCAAGTCACAAATATTCCAAATTTTCACACCCACACACACACCCACACACACACCACCACACAACACACACACCACCCCACAATTGCACACCAAAATGTTTACAAAAGTTTTTAAAGTGCAGGATAAAAATGTTAAAAGTCAATATATGACATTTCAAGTTCACTAACTGTTACGGCCAGGAAATTCAATAGAATTGATGTGGTTGTGTCAAGTCTACAAGAGTGGCCAGAAAGCATTCAATATTGGGTTGTTGATGACATCATTAGTAACTATTGATTTTTCAGAGAGTAATCGAAAATTCCAGTGACTGGTGTGAATCTATCATGGCACTGACTGACATCATAGTTTCACTAATGTGTCACTGGTAGTGTATTCTTTTGTCCCCGTTAATTGGAATGGAATGCCCCGCTAAATTTGGCCTAGGTTAGCATCTCATTTCCTGGGACCTTTAAAAAAGCATGTAAATTGCCACACTGAGGAGGGCACGTCTTGACTGGTCTGAAGCCACACACACACACCCTTCTCGAAACATACCATCTTCTAATCTCTCTCCTCGCTCTCTCTCTCTCACACCCAATAAGGGTACACACAACCATTAGAGTGGACACAGCCCATATCAGTCCGAGGTTTATCACGACTGTATACCTCTTTTGTGTATTAATGGTGAGACTTTGAGTAATTCTGTGATTTTGGTTGACCCACTTTTATTTTAACAGATAAGAGTGAATGTTACTGATCAATTTTTGAAAAGAAAACATCGAAATTTGAATGAAACTAGTGTGATCGGCGTATAAACACACAAGGCTAAGAGGTCCGGAAGTGAACCCGCGCAAATACGGCATCTGGCAAAATCAGTAATATCTAAAAATCTAAACGTAACTGCTGATCATCAATTGGGATTGTTGTGTAGAGAAATCTCTACGGGTGGTATTATAAGGTAACGCGAGTTATAACATTATTCTGGAATATAATTTAACACAAAGTCTATGGCGCGTGCAATGGTTTTGTGTACCCTTTTAAAGAAGGTTCCGTGGGCTTTGGTAGCTTGCGTTTTCTAAGTACACGCGAGGGAAAAAGAGATAGAGTATCAACAAGTTATCAGACGGGTTAGAGCCAGCTGGTGTTTCTTTCTCTTTTTGGTGTAGGCGATCTAAACGGTTTATAGTGCCAGCTAGCACCTTTTAGATTTCACTGTAAAGGTATTCTGTATTATTTTCTGTTATAAAACGGGTCTGTGCGATAAGGATGAATAATTTAAATAAATAATAACAACAATGCCGCCTGTTTTTGAAATCATTATCCCATGTTGCACAACTGTAAATAGTTCCAGTGAAAATTAGATAACTGTACTCAAATCTTACCCTCTTGTTTCCCAGCTTGTCTTTATCGTGTCATATCGTAGGTTACTATTTTGATGGACGAATTAACTTTGGTTGTCAAAATGGAGTGAGAGTGATAGTTGTGACTAACTAAACAACTTAAGACACAGGTGATTTTGATGAAAAAATTGACGAACAGGCACAGCTCGTAATGCGTTTGCGGATTGTGAAAGTTAGGAACGCATTGATTAGACGAGTCTAGGGCTAGCTAGGCTAGCGTGCCCGTCGGGACTTGGCTAGGCCTAGCTAGACTCGCGAAGCCTAGCATGGTTTAGCCTTGACTAGCTAGCCTCGTCTAGGTAAAGAGATGGTACTTGAAGGACATCAGAGGACATTTATGATGAAACGAATGTATTTACTTATAAGGCCAAAGTAGGCCTACATCCATAACTCAAGAAAGATGTGAGTTTCCATAGAATTATGTGTTGAAAAAAACACCAACCCCCCACCCTACCCCCCCCCCCCACACACACACACACACCCATCGCCCACCATCAATCCACCCGGTCCAAGGCTGATTGTTAAAAATCTGAATGGGTTTTGGTTCTGAACTATGTTTGGAAAGCGTGTTATTTACGGTGTCAACCTTTCTAATCATTGCTAAGATGTCGCGTTGGTCGCTCCCGCGATTTTTCGCCTTGAGTAAATTCGCGTGAAATATTGCGTAAAATAGGTACGGTATTGACCGGCACGCAATAAAGACAAGTTTGTGTTCAAACGAACAAAAGTTTCCAATTAGCCTACAGATACTTTTACAAAAGCCACTTATATAAATTGCTTTTTACAAAGTTGGAAGGTTACTCTTTCGTCTTTCATTTCAGAGCTTTATTTTATTCAGTGCTCTTTTGGCAAAAAACAACACAACTTAGAGTGGGCCCATATGAGCCGCAAAATGATTGAAAATTTGAGAAATCGCCATAAATGCGGCTTACGATTTTTGTATCCTATCTCAAAAATCTATCAGCCCAATTTGGACGAAATTTAAAATGAGTACTGAGAAGGGCCGCTGCGCAAAAGGAAATTACAAAGTATACCTCAGCTGCCAATCATTTCCTCTTAAAGGGTACACACCACAATAGAGTGGACACAGCCCATATCAGTCCGAGGTTTATCACGACTGTATAACCTCTTTTGTTGGTTATAAATGGTGAGATATTCTTAATCTTATTAATTCCTATTCTGTGTTTTGTTGACCAACTTTTTATTTTAATATAGGAGTTGATGTGTACTGACAATTTGAAGAAACATCGAATTTGAATGAAATCTAAGTGTGAACGGCATATAAACACACAAGTCCGCCATGCGATAGGCGCAGTGAAAACCCGCGAAATACGGCATCTGTCAAAATTAGTAAATACCTAACAATCTAAACGTAAATGCTATCCTCAATTTTGTATGTTTAGAGAAAATCTCTCTGGTTGTTATTCATATAATCCGTATTTTCCAAAACGAAAGGTAACTCGAGTTATACCATTATTCGGACCATCATTTTACACACACACGTCTATGGCCTGAATGGTTGTGTGGCCCATATACTCTTATCGACTCCGCCGTGTCCCGATTATACATTTCTGTGTGCATACAACGTTTGAAGAAATAACTCCATATTTTGAAGCTCAACTCTCTCAGGGCAACTTTGACCGGTCCGCCATGTAGGGACCATTATCGCAACCAAGCATATTAGCCGCGGTTGCCGCAACAAAAATAATGCGTAAACGCACCCTTAGCCACGCGCCTCTGCGTACACACACCTCTTGTACGCTGTGCAGCACGCGGTCCTCACGCTGTTACTACACAGACTACTAAGTGCTTGCGCAGTGATGATTTGAACCATTTTATGTTGTTTTAAAATACTTTTTCCTTGATTTCTTGAATTATAGTCAGATAACTTTCCATCATTAGTATCTCTTCTGCCTCTGGGCTCCCGTTTATTGCCATGGTGTTGGCTCGTTTCGTTTATGTGGCAATCTGATGATAACCCCAATTTTGCTCTGCGGAATTAAGCCTATATTTTCTCCTTGGAATCATCATCTCCATGGTTCTCATCCACAGACGGTAGCCTTTTAAAGTGGTCTTCTCGTATGGTCACGGCCCGGGCGGTTCCTTGGATTGTGTCGGGTACCCATGCTCGTTTCCAAAAAAATAGGGACTAGCTGCTAAATGCTGTTCCAAAAAAAAAAAAAAAGAGAGACTAGCGGCAAATGCGGGAATACCGTGGCCCTAGCGGTTGGGTGCATTGCCTCTGGCGCAAATTACCATCAAATCCCGGGTTCGAATCCCGGTGGGGTCGTGTCACTTGCTGGATTTATTCTGGTACTATCAATTCTGGATTTGATCTGTATACCAGCTATTGATTAAATCAGAATACCGCTCGCCGCCATGTTCACTTGGAATTGGGCAAATTGATCATGAAAGCATCCCTCCTTCGGAGTGGACGTTAAGCGTCCGGTCCGTGTACATAGAGTCACAACTGTAACATGTACATCGTGCAGTCATGGTCGAAATAAGAGTAGGGTGTAAACCCCTGACTGTTCCCCACTCCGCCCAGCCTCAAATAGCGGGCCATGATAGGACCGTCCGTATCATTGATACTCGCGTCCCCGGATCAGCACACTAGCTGAACAATCCTGACACCACCACCACAACCCTTACAATGACTTGTGGATACGGGCAACAAGCTGCTAATGCGGGACTACCGTAGGGGTATCAAATGTCAACAATATCAAGTTCAAGTCCCCGCAAGGATCAAATTCAGTTTTGTGAGTGTTAACTGGTTCAATGATATACATGTATGAAAACTGCGCGCGTCTTTGATACACACTTTTTTTCTTAGGCTAAGATTTGTTTTCCATATAATTAGGACCACAAATTTTAATTACCGTCACCAACCCTGCAACTCGGACTTTGATGCCCCACCCTATCCCGGTGTAGGTATTTGTTTAAAATAAACTCAACGGATGGTCCGGCCCCTTTTCAGCCTTATTTTTATTTTATCTATTTTATTTTTGAAATATTTTTTGCAAGGAACCAAAGCTTTGAACTACAATTATACCATCCACTTGGCATGACCCCGTTCTACCACACGCAAGCCAAATCCCCACGTTTGAATTTTTGTATATTAGTTTTCCCCTTTGAATTGTAGTTTCCTGTTTTGTATTTTAATTTCATTAAAAAAAGAATTAAACTCGGAACAACTAAAATAATTATAGTGTCCCCTGATTTTGTACCAAATTTTATTGGCATTTATGGTTTGCAATATTGAAAAAATCGCCGAATTTGGGAATGTGTAATTAATTTTGCTGTCATCAATTTTTTCCTCCCCGTTAAACTGTTAGTAGTTACCTCTGACGTTACTTTATCAGTCTTATGACCTCCTTGCTCACCAGTGAAACAGAAACGCGCCGATTTCTTGCCATCAACCCTAACCACACAGTACCTACCAGTCCTATGACGAGAGGGTTTTCATAATTAGAGAGAGTATATCTTGGACAGTATACTAAGAAGAAGGCTAGAAGCTCCTATTCTCACTCTGTGTTAAATGGGTACTTTCATGTTGCATCGGCTAATGTATTATTTTTTGGGCTCAACACAGTTTTATAATCTTAATTTTATATTTAATGGGGGGGGGGGGGGGGCGTTTTACTTCATTTTGCTTATACCTATTCGCAAACTTATTTCTTTCTCCATGTAATATCAGAAATCCCAGATATCAAAGTGTTTCTTGCTTGTTACTATTCCCCCAAATCCTCAACTACTCTTACAAATACTGATAAAACTCCAAAAAAGAAATATTTTCTTGATGTGTTTCCGATGCCCAGTAGATTTCAATTTAGTTTTTCCTGAAAATGTATTACCTTCTTTGGTAAAAATCAAAAAAAAACCGAGGCACACCTGAACGGTGTAAATGTGTGTGCTTCCTTTCCTCTATAGATATATTCCAAAGGGTTTTAAAACTATCCCATAATGCAATTTCCGGTGTCTATATGTACGGTACTAAACATGTGTCAGTACTTAGGATAAAAATTTTCCAAAGTTTAAAAACGTCAGGACATTCATGATAATGTCAAAAATTCCATAAATTACATGTACTTACGCTTTGTGGGCTAAAATGAGCGTAAAGTCAGGATTTTATGCGTAAGAATAGTATTTTTGTGTGGAATCACAATGACCTTTTTGATGTAAATTTCCCAAAACCGGTGAATTGTGTACTGACTCATTTACCTTCTGGGTATATATTCCATTCCTTCCAGTGTATATTCCATGAAGATAAAACTGAAGTCCAATAATACGAAGCGGCATTATGACAAATGGTTTGTAACTCATAATGAGCTTTTCAACAATTCACACCGAGCAGAGGGTTAATGAATTTCGATTGATCTCGCGATCGATCATTGTTTGGTAGACATCAAATCAGTCAAACCTTTTATTACATACTTTGCAAACTCAACATATATGCCAGGCAGTTGAACCTCTTTCAAAATGAGGCAACACCAAGTCGTCAGTCTGTTATGGTACATGTACTTGGTAGTTCAGTTACCATATTGAATTCTTTTTCGCAAATAAAATTTCACAACGGGAAATACAATTCCACGCTGAATAGCCAACCTAGGCGACAAGTCGTGTCACTTAAAAGATTCTAGGTAATTAAAAAAAACACTCACACTTTTCCCACTATCGTTATAGTAGATTCAACCATCGTGTCACCAGAGGAAACTTTGGACACGTCGATTAGTTGGGAAGGAGCATAAAAGGATAATTGAATCCGCTCACCTTTTTCATGAACGAACTAAGATAATCTCACCTTTCATGTTGACATCATTTTTACAGACTTTTGTGTTCCTTCATATCCAAAAACACGGGCGCTCAAAGAAGTCAGTAACCTGCACTCACCTTGACATTGAATACCACTGAAGCAAATACGATTAGTCGAATGTTTTGGAGAGTTAATATAGCTATAATGCGCTTCCTAATTGAACTTGAAGGTTTCAATAAGCATAGAATTGATTTTTCTCTGCTTGTCCACGACTCATTTGTCATAGCGTGGAACTTTTAATATCCACCCATTGCACATGCCCCCTCTTCATGCCCATACCTCGTAAAATAAGAGGTGACACGATGGTTGAATTCTACTATAATACTCTGGAAAACGGTTTCTGAAAAAAAAAAGATGCTCGTCAATACAATTATTTCGTTTGGAAAGTAACTGACCAGTACAAGTATCTTCCACCATCCCTGAAATTTGTCGTCAAGTTCAAAAGCAGTATTTATTTACGCGTATTTTAACCCTCAATTGTGGCTATCGACTAAGTATTCTTGAAGTTACGCCCACTTGACCGAACCAATGGGTTCGATAGAGATAGAGAGGCAAAAAACTGTTTACGTATCTTTTAGAATCCACCGTGCCCACACATGTTTTGCCGACCACAATAGAAAACATAGAGTACGCAACACTCGAAAGCAATGGCTGCCTCAACTTCTTCCACATACTGTGGTGCCGCTTTGCATATACCTATCGGTAGTGATACAATTAATGTATTTGGTTAAGGTGGCCAGGTGTAATAATATGTACCTGATCAGTGTGCTCAGATAACTCTTTTTTCCTCATACTGCAATGCGCTCTAGGTTTAAAAATTTGTATTCATTGAGGCGGTTTATTTAAATCAAGACACTGATGGGTCATTTCATTCGTTGTGGGCCATGGGTAGGACAAAATTTCACCACCAATAGCACCCAACATCCCACAACTGATATTTTGGGCGGATTGTTGTATCGAATTGACATTATGTGTGATACAGTACAGGACAGAAAGTTCTTGCCAAAAATTAGTGATTCACCTCAATGTTCACTCAAAATTCACCTCGAGTGGGAATGAGTGGTTGAGTGGTTTTGAGTGGGATTGAGTGAAGCTTTTTTAAAAACCAAAATGAGTGGGACATCATAGTGAATGGTAGTGTTATTATTTTTAAGCTTTGAGTGGGTTTGGTGGGAATTGGAGTGGGTTTGAGTGGGATTCTCTATCTTCACTCAAGTTCACCCAAAATCCACTAGTGGGGCTTGGCAAGTTCTTTTACAAGCACCCAAATTATAATTATTCCGTTCAATATTCAAAATGTCAGCGCCAGCCGACGACTGGTTTTGAATGCTTTTCACCCCTTGGACCGAACACCACCAGATTCAAAGTTGTCAGTAAACCCTATTGACAAATGACAAGATACTGATTTACACGTGAAATCGTGGTAATCCTCCTTTTTTAATTCTCCTTCTCTATAGGTTTACTGCACTTTTCAGTCGGGGTCGGGTTGTTCGAGTGGGCATACATGTAACTTCAACAATACTCATTCGATTGCCACAAATAAGATGTCAAAATACCCGTAAAAAACACCGCTTCCAATTATATCCCAAAGATAATATTTTGCTCAACGGATTGAAACATGATATTGGAATACATGTGCACTATTTACCGGTGGTTCAATTATGTCACATAGAACCAATAGAGCGGGCATCAATGACGGTTTCTCAAACTCAGCATACAGTATATTTGTGCATTTTGGATTACCTCAGGATAGGAACCTTTTTACAATTTTAAGTAGTACATGAACGTAAATAAAACGAATCTTGAATCTTGTAACTTCCTCACACGTGGCATAAATTGATTCTGCTATCGGGCAATTAAATGTAGTACAAAACTTCAAGAAAGTTAGAAAGCTTCAGTTTTTAGTAATTTGTGCATTGTTGTTGATTTAAAAAAAATGTTTGGCTCTGTTCATTTTCTTCTTCCGTGTTTTGGCTCTGTTCATTTTCTTCTTCCATGTTTCTATAAAGCGCTATCGCACTACGATCTAAAAAGCGCTTAATACACGTATGCATTTGCTACCATGTCTACGTCTGGCTGGTCGTGGAATTAAAGACACTATCAGTGATTTGCTAAATCAGTAAACCGAAAAAATCATCAAAAATCAGATTTTTGCGTGTATGTAACAAGTACAGGTATCCTAACATACCCTGCAAATTATAAGACCAGAAGCAACCTAATAAGGACAGAATCGGAGATTGTAGTCATTACTGTCCGTTCGGACACTTACTACAACACGTAATTGAATGGAGAATCGTATCTTGGAACACTTGCCGTTTTCTTCCTTTCTGTCAATTCTACAGCTAGAAAAGGTAACTTATGAGAATTCTACAGACTTATCCTTCACTTTGAAGCTATTCCTGCAAATTTCATATATTTTTCAAATCACTGATAGTGTCTTTAAGTTTGTCGGTTTTGATCAACTCCTCCTCTACCCCCTCCCTGAGAGTCTCGGGCTGATTAAAAAAAATGCTAATAAAAATTATAACGAAAATACTAATTGACACTTTCCTTTTAACTCTCCACAATGTTTTACTTTATTCAATTTCAGTGTTGCCATCGTCAAATACTTAGCCGCCAAATACAAAACAGCCGACCATTGGTATCCAACAGACTTCAAGAAAAGAGCCCGAGTAGACGAACTTTGTGACTGGCATCATACCAACGTCAGAAAATATGGAATGGAGCTTTTTCATATTGTACGTATGGACATAAAAAAATGAATAAAAATAAAAAAATTATGGAGTCTTCGACGCCATGTCTCGTCTGTGTGTTCAGTATTTGGCGATTCAATCGTTCCTTGTCCATGTCGTTTTTCATGTGTGTGTTTTGTACACACCCTGATATCTATGATGTTACTATTAGTATTACGTTAAGTGTAAGAGATTTATTATTGCCACGGAATCAATATTTCAGCTTTTCGATAGTCCTCCGGAGAGTCCCCTGGACTAATAGTCTACTGCAATGGTAAAGATAGGGACTCGATTCAAAACGACTCTTACGCAAACTTGTTTTTTTTTTTTCACGCATTATTCCGTTGTCGTTCATGGAGGGAGACCAGCGTCGACTGATGGCTCCGGGAACTATCGTTGCTAACATGACATAGTATCCTAACTCAAAGAATAGGACAGGGTTTCATTGTAAAAGGTATACCGTATCTTGTCTGACATTTTTTCTCAAAATAATAGGTACAATCGAAACGATGTTAATGTTAAATTTCAACATAAGCAAGGCATTTCGAACAGCACAGGCTTTTCAATACTTTGTTATCAGTTCATTTGTTTTTTCAATCGGGGATAACTCAAGTTTACTGAGGAACACAACAAGCAAGTTTGTGTTATTCTGCGTTGAGTGAGAACGGGAATTGTATCCAGAATTAAACCACGATGCTTAGACTTCATAACAAAATGAAAGTGCGAAAAAACAAATACAAAATGGCGGAAATGATCTTGCAAGAAGTTCTGGCTTTAAGATAAAGTGTATCTAACATTCAAACATATTCCTGATGTTGTTAGAAGAGAATCATGCGCGTACAGCAAACGTTAATTCACTTAGAGGAGAGAATTTTATGGTCTTAAAAGTAGCACATGTAAAGTTTCCGTACACCTTGATTAATTTGCTTCCAAATTCAAATTTTTATTGACTTCAACAATTAGTTAATGCACAAAGAGAATGCAATATTTCTGAACCATTTCTTTGGATTTGGAGTGTTTATTTTAATTGCAATTTTGTTCCTTCCGACATATGATTTTAACAGAAAACAAGCTTGAATAATATTTAAAAAAACGGTTTTTAATTGTACCATTTTTGAGACAGGCTGTCCCTGCATAAAAGTGGCACAAAATCAATTTTGGTGTATCGCACTAAATTGATTATGTCCCTGAATTGAAAAAAAAAACAATGGACAAATAAGATCAAACAAACATTAATGCAAAGTCCGGTCTTTGTTCGTTGATGTTATGCCAAGTAAGAATGACTTATACTGAAATTTCATATTTAACGTTTTTTATTCTGATTGTACAATTTTGAGACAGCTGAAGAAGAAAACAGAAAACTTGAATATGATTACAATTCCATTTGTTTTAGTTTGTTTTAGTTTTGTTATGTATTTCAACATACAAATTAAAAAAACACATTAATTTTGTCAGTAGTTTCTTTATAATTTGCCAGATTTGGTTGGCTTTATTTTACAAGTATCTTTCTATGACGTACATGTAGTGTGTTTGACAGCGTTGTTAAAATTTGACACATCTTTTTCAAAGAGTTTGAAATTAATATGTATGTCAGGCCCCTCTCGTGTTATGGTCCCAAAACGTGAAGACATGTACATCAACGTCTTACGTGTTTAGGTACATACATGTATAACTATAAACATTATATTCGCAAAACGTACGAAACCTGTACTTATAAATTGCTGATGATGCTCATATGAAAAATAAAATAAAACCATGCGCGGAATAGTGGCGTTTAACACTTTCTTTACTTCTATCCAATTTTGTATTTTACTACTGTATGTTAAAACAATACCAATACCAAACTAATCTCTTTAATTTGAATTGCATTTAAATATATTTCTATTCCACAGTTTCAAAGGTTTTCTTGACACTTCGGAATGTCATATTAGCAGCATTTAAATTTCCGACACTCCGCTCTGCTTCAATGTTGTCATAAGCTACCTGGGCGGCATAAATAGGTTTCCTTGTTTTATTAGTCTTTTCCATCAGTCGTAAAGCATAGTAATCCACTTCGTTTTCTGGGTCTGTATAATCATCTTTAAGATCGTTTACAAATGTTTTCACTCTTTGATCATAATTAGCCCGACGGAGTCTGTTTTCGTTTAGTTCTAATATCGTCGGACGTTTCTCTTCTCCAAATATACTTGGCATGCAACGTTTAGGAGCCGGACTGGTTTGTTTTCGTTTATTGAGAGGTTGCATTGGTTTGGCTGATGTCGGTGTTTTATTTTGGACAATTGCAGATTGAGGACGTCTACGTTCACTTATTGGAGTCATTGAGAATGATGTCATGACAGCCATGGCTGTTTTGGGTCTGTTATGTTTTTGACTCGCTGAGGGTTTAGTCCTGACCGTTGCGCTCAATGACTTACGCGTCAGCACCGAAACTTTAGTAATTTCTTGATCTTGAATATTAGCTAGATCCTTCTCAACCTCCACTGCATTCGACACTTGTTCGGCTTGATCACGCTTATCGCCCTTTTGGGCTGTTGATACGTTTGGTTCTACTTGTTCGGCTTGATCACGCTTATCGCTATTTTGGGCTGATGATACGTTTGGTTCTTCATGTAAAATATTTGCCTCTTTGGATATGGGAATGACCGAACCTTTGTCCCCATCAGCATGTAGACCAACATCATTAACAATTACTATCGGCGTAGCCGCTGGAAGAACCCCGCGATGATTCTTTGTTGGTTTTGATTCGTTATTGGAGGTGCTTCCAGTTTTGCTGCAACATGGAATAGTGGCTTTGGCATGAATTGGTACGTCGGTATTCCTAACTATCGTTGTCGGAGTCTCCTCCGAGCCTGCAAGATGAAAATCAAAGTTGTCGTGTTTGAGTAACTCCCTGAGCATCTCCCTATTCTCTGTCATTCTAGCGTGATAAATCCTTGATCGCTGAAGCTTTTTATGAAACCTCATATTCACTACTCTCTGATCCAGTTCTATTCTGTGAGTCACTCGTTTCTCAGACGTATTCAACATTTGGAGTTCTTTGTGCAGCATTTTATCCAGTTTCCAGTTGGCGGAATAAACTGATTGAGACTTTTCCCCTACCAAACCACCCGGTTGTTTCTTTTCCGATCGGCTCATGGTGACTTGTTTCTCTCTCCAAGCTTACATCGATATATAACTTTCTGAACACAAATCATGGATACGGGGCCGTAGGCATATAATGTGGTGTACGTAGCATGAATTCAAGATGAGACGGATGTTAACTAAGTCCATCAACAGTTGTCATATTAGCATCGGCGAAGAT
>JAMKCH010024130.1:0-20648 GCA_023653785.1 Ophioderma brevispina | reverse complement strand
CCCATACTAACTCTATTGGGCCCTGCATAGCCTCACCTGGGAGACATGTAAGTGTTTAGAAATTAGAATTATATCTACCATTCCAACATTCTTGCTACTTGCTATCACTTTAAAACCATGTTTAAAATTTACACGAGTTTTAAATAATTGGTGGTGTTTGTTAAAGCTATAGCATCTTTGAATTGGAATTTGAGAACTTAGAGACATGAGCACATTTGTCCAAACACGCCCCCCCCCCCTTTTGTGTAAAAAACTGTTGTTTTTTCCTATTGGAATCCTTATTAAGGGTGAGTGAGGACAATAAAAATAATCAAATGAATATCTTTACTTTTTTGGTATATGATATTTTCATTCGGTGTAGATAACAAATCTAAAATTTAAAAAGGGGGGGCATTGACTCTGTTTGAGCTATATAAGATGTTTAATATTAGAAAGTTTTGGCCAAAACTTGTACAGTGTCGTTTTCCTCCCTTAAAATAATAATAAAAAAACATCGATTTTGTCCCGGGGGTGGGTACTCAGTGGAAAAGGGTAGGTACATATGTGCCGCCGATATGGGTCGCATTTTCACGCCTTACTATAACAATGGGTCATTTTTCCCACCATGCTACTATAAAGATGGGTCACTTTTTGAGGTCATTGCTACTATATAAATGGGTCCATTTTTTCAATTTATGGTCGCATTTTACTATGAAAATGGGTCGATTTTTCCTACTAGTTTTTTCGCATAACTAGAAAATGGGTCATAATTTTTTGTACAATTGGGTCACTATAAACATGGGTCGATTTTTTTACCCGGTGGACGCACACCCGTACCCAATTTGGGTCGAGTGCCCCCCCCCCGGGGATTTTGTTTTATTTTTTTATTTATGTTATTGAAAAGATATGCGAATATGCGAAATTTATGGTATACACGTGCATCAACAAAAACAGGGGTAACCCACTTAATTCTCAAAACAAGGACGAAATAGACCTAAAATGCATTTTTCGCTTTACATGCGTCCAGTTTAGATCGCAGCTTATCCAGCTTGCATATTGACGCACGGAAACAAGCCCCAAACCAGGCCAAAGTTGTGTCCGCGTTCGCCACAGAATGGGCTCTTGTTGACAGTAGATATATCTGAGACTACAATCTCGGCCAAAATTGTTGGAACACTTTATATGTCTTATTATAAACTGATCCCCCTCTCCCCTGATCAATGTTGAAACGTCATTTTTTCCATGCACTCTTATGACTACCCAACATTGATTGGTGGGGAAAGGGAGGGGTCAAGTGTTAGGGTTTGTTTCAAGCTTCGCAATAAAAGTTAGTATTTTTCAGTGCGATCTCTATGGCCCATTTAGGCCTTCATTGCATTAGAAAATTACCACGGGTGTTCCAACTACTTTTGGCCGGGATTGTAGGTCTAATAAACGTTTCCGCGTGTGGCGAGGGAGCGGGCGGGGGTCTAAACGCTTCTAAACGTTTAATCTCTAAACATGTCAAATATCTAAACACCAACTGTTTAATTTCTAAACACCAAATGTTTAATTTCTAAACACAAAGTGTTTAATTGCTAAACATTTACCCTCTAAACACCACCTTGTCTTCACTTTCTAAACACTGTTTTTAGAGTGTGGCTTCTATAAACAAAATGACCCTTTTGGTTGCTCGAACGTCGCCCACTCATTAAAGTGGTCCCTTTGTTGATCCGACCCCGTACAAGGGGAAGTGGCGTTTGGGCGGATGCTTCTCACCCCCCCTCCCCCTTCCAAAAAGGATCCAAAACCCTATAAGAACTAAAAAGCCCAAAAAGAGACTTCCGAGGGGGCGAGCCAAAAAATGGGTGGTCCCATTTTGCAAAAAACCCCCAATCTCACCTGCCCCTACAAAATCCTAGTTGGCGGCCTGCTTTTGATTATAGTTTATGATACTTTCTAATGTTGTTCCTCCAGTTGAACATCCTTGATAGTGTTGGTTCTCAGATCATGTGGTGCACCTGCATACCTACCTAGCTAGTGACAGCATCCCATCTTTTTGAAGATTGGAATTGGATGGACATCTTTGTAAAGATTGGATAGAGATCGAGTGCAGTATTATCCAGGAGAAATTATACTTCAGAAGCATATCCTGTTTGCATTCAAGTCGTTTTTCTGTAGTCCCCATTACTACTTGCAACCCCATTATAAAGGTAAGATTAGATACGACAACGAGACTCTCTCTTCTTCCCTCCCCCGCCTCTCTCTCTCTCTCTCTCTCGCCACACAACGAAATTTGAGACCAGAATAAATTGTGAATTTTCCCATGTTTAATTAGCCCAACAGATCATTTTAGTTTACGTTTGCTGAAATAGATTGCCTGCGACCGGTGCTTAATTCATGTAAATTTATTTTGTTCATAAATTGGTAAGGAAATTATAATGTGTAGGCACAACATCTTTTGCATTCATAATTTTCAATATTCTCATTTCTCATTCTGTCATTTCCTAAAATTTTACAGATGACTAATTGGAGAGATCACCAAGCCAACCTAAGCAGATTTTGTAGAGTGTGCGGCCAACGCTCGCATCGATAAACTAACCAATTGACCTGAAAACCTTTCTAAGTGTTTTCAATTAGCATATGATGTTGATGTTTCAGGAAAATAAATGGTTTTTCCCTTCCAAGTTTGTATCGTTGTAGGCAAAAGCTCAATAGGGTATAGCAATAAAGAACCCATGGCAACATCTGCCAGTGCTCTCCGTAATTCATACACCTCAGAGCAGTGTGAAATATGTAGGCCTGTACTAGAAGGGCCAAGAAAACGGGCAAGATCAGCCATGCCCAAACCAGTCCTGGAATCACGGCTTGTAAAAGCAGTAAAACCTCCACATGAAATTGCAAAGCAACTTGCTTTCACAGACCACCCACTCCCACAATGACCGTCCTAAACAGTAGTCCACTTTGAAGTCATTCCCAGTTCAAATACTAGAGGTAGCGTTTAATATAAAATGTTCCCTCTGTGGATAATGTACCAGTCAGTCCATCGCAACCGTCTGGGTTTTGTGACTGCGGGCATATATTCTGCAGAGAATGTTTACATAATGGTTGGCAACTTCCACGCTATCTGCCCCAAGTGTTCACATCCCAATTAGCACCGGAAGACATCATGCCTCGAAAGGCACTATAGCATCCTATCCATGGACAGCTAAAGGCACACTGCCTATACGAAGCACATGTTTGTTGGATGTCTCATGCCGCTGCGCAGATCATACAGCCCCGTCAACTGTTCCAGAAAAATAAGCCATTCTTCAGCAAAATCATTTCATAGAAGAAAACCCCCCTAATCATGTTGACAGAGTTTAGCAAGAAACGTCGACTGAAGATATTGTTTTGCTGCTCTAGATGACGTGTGCTTACAGCCTTTTGGAAGAAAAGACGCACTGTTTTTTTTTTCTTTTGAAGAAATCTACGAATCGTTCAGAACCCAAGAGAAGAGGAGATTGCCAAATTATGGAAAGGATTGTCAACAAATAACCTACAACGGAAGAATGTCTTGCTATGAGGGATCCAAACTACAATCAAAAGGGCAGTACAAATCCCCAAACTACAAATGACTACTTAAAGGAGCGAGGCAAGACGTTTTGCAACCACCTGAAAAGTGACAATTGTGAAGATAAATTTTTTTGCCGGCCATGTTAGAATACTCATTGGAGTCACTGGCTGAATTGGAGGATTACCATCAAGCGCCGATCAAGTCATTGAGATTTAGGGCTAACTCTCGTGCTCCCACAGAGCTTAGCATGGAGCCAATTGACGTCCTCATTGATTTTGACGAAAGGCAACCAGAAAGGCCTTCACCATCATAGAGCTGTAGGTGGGCCTATCCCTCTGCCATAGCTAAACACTGGAAGAACTAAATCCCGACATCGAAAAGGGCCTGACTGCGAATGAATGGACCCCACAGATCCTGACGTGGCTCTTGGGGGGGGGTCGTGTTCTCCCTCAAAGATGGATGCTTTTGGGGGACGGCCTGGGTTCTGTTTCCCAGTACAAAGAAAAGGCCGAAATACTTGCCACATGCTTTCCGTTTTACATTTGCGCTTGTCAAAGTCGAAGCACATGACAGACGAATATGGTGTTAAAGAAGTGTATGTATGTAAATCCTAATTCGTTCCAAGTAACCGTCCATTGCTGGAGCTATAGCTTACGAGAATAGTTTGGGATGCTTCACAAATTCTGATGGGGCCATATAGGAAGAAACGTCAATGCTTAAGAAATCGTTCATTAAGGTTTGGGTTGGCTCAGGGAGTAACGCTTCGTTTTGAACTTGTGTTTCCATTTCTCCATGATTGACGAAAAACTGGATCGTGCAGAAAGTGGCCTGTACAATGAGCGGTCTCTATTACTTGTGCACCTTGTGCTATGTTTCATCCTCGCAGGAAGCCAAGAAAGCTTGGGACATTTTCTATTTCAAGAGATATTAGGATACCATCCTAAAACATACAAGTACATTGCAGACAATCCGCAGAGTAAATTGAGCGCAGCCCAGTTGAAAGCTTGTCAAAGGAATCAACTCATTCCTCTAATCAAGCTGATGCCACGTGAAAAGGGGATCGACGCTACCCACACTGAGATAACATTAACCTTGCCTCATTCTTTTACAAACTTATTGTGAGAGAAATATCCGTGTCCAAGTTTGGAATCCACAGAGCGTCCTTAAACCGATGATTGATTATGCAGCTGCAGATTTGACCGACACATTAGGAGATCCGCGGCATGTCTCCAAGCCTTATGATGCTTGAACTATGGCCAGGAATTTGTTCCATGAGGACAACATTGAGTGTGTATGTGGCCTTATTCCAATCGCAAGAGAAGTATTATTGGTGGATGTCCTTCACTCGATTCAGATTCATCCGGAAAATTATCGGTCAATAAACCCGTACCAAGATTATCCTAAGATATCACGCACTGAAGGATACTTCCGTAGATGGGTGTTATACTAAAAGAGCATTTTTGTTTATGCTCATTGGCCTAATTACCTACACAGGTGATAGAACACGCTCAAGAATTGATGAGAAGATCCCCATGCCCGCACAATATCGGCGCATGAGCGGCGAAGGGAACGAGGTCGGGAACCGGAATAGTTCCGTCATGTTATTGAAACCTTGCTTTTCGGTCAGCACCATGATGAGCACTTCGAGATGTTCTTCGGGTACACTGCTCTACAGCAGTCACCAATTGTCCAATCTTAGCAGCATAAACAAGGCTAATCAATGTTCGTTATTTTTTTGCAAATGGGCATAAAACACTGACATGTCCCTTGTTGCAAAAAAAGGGATTTGTCAAGAGGTCCATACCTTTCTCACTAGCCATATGACCCCATTATCTCCGTCAAAGATTGTTGAACGTGCATAGCAATTGTTTTGACTTAAATATATTCCTGCACAATAGGGCCAATGGTTGCTGATGTCAAGCGTGCAATTCAGCTTCTTCTTCTTATCGTTCCCAAACATGTACTCAGATTATGTTATAGCCAGAGACCATCACCACGTATACTCGTCATTGATTCGACCAAGTCATTGTCTGGTCTGTACATGGTTTGCTGCTACAGTGGGCAGACCAGGAGATGTTCCATTTTTGTGGACCTGTTTCCTCAACCAGAAGCGTATCCTGATTGTTTTTCCATGACCCCATTCTGCAGAGAAAAACGTTATGATCGGCCGATGCCGTTCTCAATCTAGACCATTTCTTCGGCAAGTCACACACTTACCTCACTTTGTTGCCTCCCAGGACAAACAACGCAATCTAGCGAAGGGGAAACATTCTTTTGGGGAGTTTGGACAAAATCTAACCAAAAATAATGTTTCCACTTTTCGCTAGCTTATTTTTTTGTTTTTTTAAACTTGGGTGAGCTGGGTCTTGACGTGAATTTGATCTTTTCCCATACAGTACAGGCACATACTCTGTATCTGAGTAGCACAGGCCAGGCACCCATCTTGTGCCATAAAGGTGGTTCAATATGTGTCTTGCGTGACATACTTTGGCTTTTCGTCTAAATTAAGGCACTTCTCAGTGAGTATTGCTAATCATAAAATCTAAAAATCATAAATCGATATTTTTCATGTCTGACGGGTACCACTAACTACCTGAAAATAAACCAAAGCAACCTAATCATCACAAATCCGATATTTTAGTCATTACTGTCCGTACGGACACCTTACTAAAACACTTAATTCAATGAGAGTCCTTATCTTGAGACTGGCGTTTGTCTCCTTTTTTGGCAATTCGTCAAGTTGGAAAAAATAACTTATGAGCGTTATTACAGACTTATCCTTTAAATTTTAAGCTATTACTGCCAATGTCAAATATTTTGACTCTTTCGGTAAATCACTGATAGTGTCTTTAATGCGCTATATTAACCATATATTAAAGATATTGTTTTATTATGAGATTATGAAATCATTAAGCCAATTCCGTGCCCACACTTAATATATATCTAGTAGTTGAAATGTGAACACCCCGGAGGTGTCCAATCTTCACATTTCATCAAAATAATAACCGAAAACTTTGAAGAAGCATTGAAAGGAGTACCATCCACAGCACAATCACTGAAAATGAGACAAATGAGTTTCCACTATTCGTCTTGACAAGTGTAAATTCATATAGTTTATATTGACAATAAGTTAGGTCAATGAACATGGTAATAGCACAATAGGTCTGGCCTCTTAATTTTTTCAGGGTGACTGGTCCTTTTTTGCCATTATGGCAAAATATTTGAAAAAAAGTCCGTTTGCCAGTTTTGGGGTTAAGCCAGAAAATAGAAGCAACTCATATAAAGTCAACAAAAGTGTAGACGTCCATCTTTTTGCTTTGTGTTTCAAGTAAATATGATATTCCATAGCAAATCGATGTTCGATTGGGCAAGTAAGTTTATACCATTGGAGTAATCTCACAGACATTTTATGAAAAAATGACTACCCTGTTGATTTTGTAAGCAAAAGAGTTGTTTTTTTTTTTATTTTTAGCTTACACAATTACAATTTGGAGTTTGGTAGCATCAACCAATGGCTAAATTTGCAGCGGGAGTTATTTCTTATTTATTTGCCTTTTCCTATTAAGGCATTTTGGAGTTCGAAAAGAAAATCAATTTAGCACTTTAGATCAGCCCTATTTGCAACAGAATTAACTAAACCTTGGTCATAATTTGTTTCCAATAAAATTTTGTTCACTCTTTCCACCTCTAATATAGATTAATTTTCTGGAGCATTCTGCCAACAAATCCGCAATATACCAATGTCTATTTGGTGAGAAACGTTTTGAGAAAACACACCCGCACTTAACCTATCCACAATGTCGACCTTTTGCAATATTTATAGTTTGTTGATACAAATATACAGTGAATGACTCTGATGAAACTGAAGTTAATGGGATTTAATTAGGGGCAGAACTGCTTTCAGAATTTTCTGCGAAAATGTACATTTCTTTTATTTTTTTCTTCTCAATAGTAGTACTGAAATATGTATAATTGACATTCATAAAAGTTGTTCATTAAGATAATGTTGATATTGTTATAAAAAAATAAGAGTTCTAGCCACCTTTAAATTGTTAGTCAATAAAGTACTATAATATATTATTTCCTATTTTTTCTAAATACAGCCATTGTTTTTTGCCGCATTTCATGTAATACACTAATTTTAATAGGGATGGTATGCGGAACTCAAACTATTTAGTAATTCTTATTATAAAAATTGAGTTTGCTCAACAGTTCATGGGAAATGGGATGTATGAAAAGGAGAAAATGGAGGTATATAACTAAAACCAGAGGGTTTTTGTTTTTGTTGGTATGATGGCAATCCCACAATGCACCAGTTTGGGGAATTTCAACTCAACCAGGGTCATGTGAATCCACAAAAATCCGATTCAGAACATACAAATCCCGACTTCTATGCGTATTTTCACCCCAAAACATTAGTAATTAGGGAATTTGTAGCAGGATCATGGACAGTACCGTGGTTCTTAAAACTTTTGAACAGTTTTATCCCTAACGTACTTTGACATAAGTTTTGCCGGTACATTATAGCACATTGCAATGCATAGTGGGGATTGATTCAAAAACACCATGGTAACTAACAAACCAATGATTGGCATGTCAGCAGAATATGGCAATATATTAAACATTCAATGAGCTACAAACCATGGAATCACATTTTGATAATTTTTACTTCACCAGTTTTAAAGGTGCAATGGAGAGATTTCACATATCAGGTTTCCAAAAAAGTAAAGCTCTCACTTGTTACACTGATGTAAAGCTTCCCTAAAAAATACCATTCTGAAAAGATAAGGTGAGCGAGTTATTTCTTTGACACAAGTATTGTGAAATTTCTTATTGCACAACTCCTTATTAACCCAAGTATGGTGAAATTGCAAGTAGTTACGCTTGTAGCAGTCAAATAGTTCCTTTGATAGTCATTTGGGCCCCTTTCAGTTAACATGGCAACAAAATCAAATAATACCCTTTTTTGGAAACTTCGCAAGATAGGCTAGATTTTTACATATATTGATAAAGCTTAAAATTAATTACGATGAAAAGATCGATAGTGTAAAAAAGCTTAGAACCCCACCGGAATGAAAAGCGGGGGACAACATTTTATATACCTGCCAATAAATGGACACTGATTAAAAGCACATGTGGTTCTGTTTTCAGGCGTCAATTTGAAAAGCATCGTTCAGAATATCTGAAATCACCCAAGCCTTATCAGAAGATATACAATAGATGCTTCCTTTAGGTCATGATTATTTTTATCTGCGCGGATAAACACTGGTGGTCATTGTATTAGATCATGCGACAGGTATTTTTAGTGGTGTCAGATTGTTTGGTGGGGGAGTAAAATTGTTTGGTTTTGATTATTATTATATTTGTTGTTTGTGCCATTGTCACACTTGTGTTGGAGGTGCTACCCGGGATTCAGTGTTCATATCATGACGAACAAGCTGACATTCTGGTTGAAATACAATGTATGCGCAGCCGTGCCTCCGCAAATAAGAATGGTGTCGTGGTCTGATGTTTAACCAAGGAAAGTTTGAGTAGGTACAGCAGACTGAAGACCCAATCCATCCCCCTTAGTGGCGGTGTATGTCCAGCTTTGGAGGTCAATAGAAAAACCTAGGTGGCCCGTATGACCGGAAAAATCCTGTGTTCTATTTTGGAGTCTTATGTTGTACTCCGACGTATCAAAAGCTTGTGACCAATAGTGACAGAATCACAGCAAGACAAGTTACGTGATCGTTTGTTGAAATATCCAAGTAGATTCTCTATACTTGAAAAGAGCAACCTGCCCTTCAGCAGATTCGTTCAAGTGTACACAACTCTATATTCCTTAAGGGGCAGGCGGTGTGATACCATGATTGACCATGAATTTCCCTATCCCCCACAAAAAAAACACTCCGGTTCTTGTCATTTTCTGCTGGTTGTATATGTGTTCCCGCGTTGCATGGTGACTTCTTGGGGTCAAGTGGCCTATTGGTCCCAGATCTTCAGTTATAGTGTCAAGATCTAAAGTGTATAAACTACAATCTAGGCACTCTTCGGCGGGATGACGGATTGCACGCCCCAAACGTTGTCTTGGTAGTAGCCACACAAAACATCAGTGCAAGTGTTTTCTTGACCAAGTCGGCGTCATGCGAATAAGACCACTACGTCCTGTAATAAATATATTAAAAAGGATAGCAAAATATGGGTACTTCTTGACAAAAATGTTTTCTTTGTAGTGAAAATAAGTTCTGTATGTACGCAAGGTACGTAGCGCGTTGTCCGAACATGGTCAGTGTGCTATCTACCCCCGGTAGATAGTAGCATTGCCAATTAAATAAAGATGAAGAGTAATAGTATGAATGGACCTTATAGTTTTTCATCACCTATTGGCAAAAATCTTTCAGAAATTCATTTACACGCTCGCTTCTAGTCAAAAGGGTTTCACCACGCAAGATTACGCACGGCGCCACCCGCGGCGGCAGAAGTGTTGATTACAGTTGCGTTCGCGCTATTCTATATCATTTCGCGGCGTTGTTGGGAAGAAGAATATCTACCAATTTGGTGAGAAAAAATTATAGTCCATTTATATATTCCTCGAGTCAGAGATGTTAAACGCGTTTCAAGACGGATGTTTTGCGTGTATATTTTCGTACCGCTTTATAAGCGCGCAATCGTATGCCGGTACTTTAATCAACGCCCGCGAATTTAGCCTCGCCCCTAAATAACACGCTAAAATCACTGACTTGAGGAAGTTGAATGGACTATTCAGACTAGGCATTGTTGGTCTTTTGGTATATTCACGAATCAACAATTTCATCTATTGATGAATATTACCTGAGGGGAACATCTCCGCCCTGAAGGGTAGCAGGCCCACTCTTCAAACTCGGTGCTAGTGTTTGTCTGTCAGCAGCAAATCGGGTAACCTCAAAAGTGTTCTTGTTGCGAACAACTGAGTGCTTCAGTTCAAAGAGGTCTTGGGTCTTTCGAAGACCTCCTTCATTACGAGACCAGGTTATCTCTCCTCCCCAGATAACTACCTTCTTCGATTCCCACACTGTCACCAAACCGGGACAATCAAGTCCTGGTAACACTGCACCTATTATAAAGTAAACAGTTCAAAAAAAGTAAGTCCCCCCGACAAATGTGCATTTTTCTGGACAAGTTAGGCTCCTTAACCTGTTACAAAAATGTAAAATGTACACGGAAATGTTACACATTTAATGGGCAAAAAAGTTTCGCACAACAGTTGACCTTCTCTCTGAAACGACGTCATTTATTAAATTTGATGACAAATAAAAAATGGCACTTTTTTGCATATGGCTTTAACAGTCGAGAAAATCAAGTTTTAAAGATTTTTTGTAAATATTCTTTTTCCCCTATTACTGAACTTCCGATTCCCATAAATTTGGTACCACATGATAGCTTAGAGTTTCTTCTTTCCATTGGTATCAAATTAAGTGCCAACATTCCGATTATGACGTCACTATGACGTCATAAGTTAAGGAAAGTATAAAAATACTGGCTATAGGGTGGAAAATTGAGATTTCGCAATATTTCCGACTGAAAAAATGTAGCACTAAAACTCACTGAGTATAAAACTAGTCATATCCCATTAAAGAGAGCAAAAACCGTGTGGAAATCGGATATTCTAAACTTTTTTGGTGAAAAAACGCATTTTCTCCTATTCTACACTGTGTACTATGGAAATTGACAGTTATGCTGACATGTGAACTTTAAAACGTCAGCCTGACGTAATTCTAGGCATGTTGGTACTCGTTTTGGTAGCAATAGAAAGAAGATGCCCATAGCTATCCAATGGTACCAAAATCAAGTGTCTGTGATATTCCTGCGTTGTACTAGGCATGTTAGTACTTCGCCGTTCGGGATTTTCTCGATTGTTAAATCTTATGCACGAAAGTGCCACAGTGAACATTTCACAATTTTTTGTAAAACAGGTTTAAGGAGCCTAACTTTTCCATAAAAAAAGTGCACCTTTGTCAGGGGGAGGGGGCGAACTATTAATTTTGACACTGCTTTATATCATCATCATCTTTATTAAAATATAAGAAGTAAAAATAAAAAGCTCAAGATCAACCTGGGTATATAATGGCATTACGGGGTAATCTCGAAGGTTCGTATTCCGAAGTTACCTAGTTTACGATAACCAAAGAGGGGGGGTTTTGTGGTCCAAGTGAACCTAGCTGCGGTGCGCTTACTTAAATGCCAAAGCTTGAGTAAAAAGACTTCTATGTAATCGTTTTCTCATTCTTTTTGGTCATTTGAGGGACAAAAATGTGAGGTAAGCACCTTCACCGGGGTAGGGTATGCCGTCAAAGTCGAGGAAGGGTAAGGGGTGGGGCGGTTATACAATACAATACAAACGGATTGATTATAGCGCCTTCTCAAAACAAGGTCAAAGTAAGCTTACAAATAGAGAGTAGAGAGTAATACTATTTAGCCTAAAACATAGTAAGACAACAGGTATTTTAAAGATGAACCATGAGATAAGTTACTTAAAAGCTGCATAATTAAATATCATGTGAGGCATAACAAAAAACAAAGTTAAGCACACGCTCAAACTCTTAGGAAATATATGAAATTTTAGAGGCTTTTTAAAATAACAATGGACTTGGAGTGGCGAACAGAGATAGGCAAGAGTTCATAGGCCACCCAAGGTTATTTTATGGGCATTTTTGAAAATATATGCACAGTATGGCTCTAAAACCCTTCTAAGTATATGTGAAACTAGCAATTGCCCTCATTAGGTGAAAAAGACGCATGGAAAAATCCTAGCTTTTTTTAGCGCAAATTGGATTTTGCCTATCTTCTGTGGAAATGCCCATTTTGCGACTCGCGGGACTTGATGGACGTCATTGTGACGCCATACTAGGCATGTGGTACTTGTTTGGTATCAGTGGAAAGAGGAAGACCATAACTAATCCCACTGAATCAAAAATCATATGCGCGGGTGCTTTCTATTAAGAGAGTATCGGAAATTCGAATTCCCCCTTTCCCTTGGTAATCCGTGTACAAAAAAAGGCTTGGTAAGACGCGGGTTAGGTTTTGCTGTTTTTTCGAGAATCTAAAATGGTTCGTTTTCCGGAATTTCGAAAAGCGACAATCCGGGTTCTGAGATGTTTGGGGACCGGAACTCCCTATATGATTTAGCTCTCGGTATAGAGGGACTTTAGATCCTAATATTGCCAATTGCCAAATAATAATGAAAAAAGTAAACCTGCATTACATTTGAGCGAATTTCTTAAAGGGTGAGTAACATTTTCTTACTTAACGGGGGAAAAAGATGATATAACGTTTACAATTGGATGGGTCGAATTGGGAGGATTGTTACATGGATTTAAACGTCCTATATGGACTTATCGCCTGTCAAAAACTTTAAAAAATACCTTTCCACAAAATCATTCTGGGTCAAAGTAAAGATAAATTTCGTCTCCAATTCAATATAGG
Organism: Ophioderma brevispina; assembly: GCA_023653785.1. NCBI lineage: Eukaryota > Metazoa > Echinodermata > Ophiuroidea > Amphilepidida > Ophiodermatidae > Ophioderma > Ophioderma brevispina. The sequence continues at coordinate 7,690 of JAMKCH010024130.1, read as the reverse complement.
TCTTGCTCTTGTATTACTGCTATTGCCCATACAATCTATTATTTTAATTTTATGTTATTTAGTAAATAACTTTGGACGGGAGTCTATCGGCGAAAAGGAACAGGCTAACATTCCATAGCTATTTTCTCACTATATAGTGGTCTGAACATTTTTATATGGACCAACCATTCATAAAGATTTGACTCTGTCGTCCATGGTGTATAGTTGTTATTCTATTTTTTTATCTTCTCAATTCGGCATGACCATTCATGATCAACAGCCATGATATGAACAAAATTATAAAATTTTTACTTACCAGTCATGTTCAGTATTGAAAAACATTTCATTGCAAAAATATCGTTCTCCGTGATGGTGAAAGAGTTTTCCATTGGTCTACTGCAATCTTCCCACACTTTGCATTTTGTCGGTCTGCTCCTCCGATTGTAATTATTTGGATATTCTGACCCTGTTCGTCTAGGACTTCATCTTCGTCTTGTGATGACGCTTCTTATCGTCGACCTCTTTGCCGCCTCTCATCTGATCTGAGCGTTGCTTCCAAAGCCGCCAAGTGTCTTGCGGAACCACAAAACTTTTGTGGCCACAAGCTGGGGATACATTAACCCTCTTTAAATGCCAGCAAAACCGCGCTTAGAATTTTTTTGGTATTTGGAAAAATTGTTGATAGGACCGTAAAATCGCCACATCGTGAAAACCGCGCGAGCTGCCAACGTTCATGTATTGATCCTCTAGTTCTATACACACAGAGGACCAAAAAGCCCCGCGGGACATTTGATTGTAGCAATCAAATGCATGGATACATTCATATAAAAATCATAATTGAAGTTGCTGGATGAAATTGGCGAACCACTTTTTTTCGAAGAGTGACCAATTTTCAATTGACCATAGATCAGAGGTTAAAGTTGTATTTTCATTTTAATTATCGGAATGTGGTTCTTAGGCCTAAATGACCCACATATACTTGTGTTAGTTTATGAATCAAAAAACTCCACGGGAAAAAGTGGTTAATCTCGGTACGCGGTTGGGTCCAAGAACCCCCCTACTTCGCACTAACGATTTTTTTAGCTTGGATACTTTACGTGTAAATAGGAATCATCTAAAGGTATGGACCCGAAGGAGGACTCGAAATTTTAGGCGCGAAAGGGTAACAAATATTTTCTTATTAAAAATATATATTGTGATAGGGCTACGCATGATTTTGGTAAGGATGCATGAGATTACGGGGTACGTGGTGGTTAGTGCGTTTTATCTCTATACTCTCCCAAAAAAACCCTGCAATAACTTCCCCAAAACCAACCAAATACATATATTTTATAGTATTTTGATGGGATTCCTCTTTACAATTGGTAATTGTTCCAGTTATATGTCTCCGTATATGGTTGGCGGAATGTATAGACACTTAAAAATACGGGGTTAAATATGCACCGACTACGAAAATGACCGTAGTTCAAAAGACTATCGTGGTCATATTAACCCTAAAATTAGAGTTGTAGGACCTATTAACTTAACGGTCGGGGTATTTTCTTTTTAGTCGGTGGCATATTTGACCCCGTATTTTAAGTGAATTGACTGCGATAAAAACTGTGATTTTACAATATTTTTTAAAGTGTAATGTCTTAGGGTAGTCCGCGCGTCCCAAAAATGTTCACATTTCGCTGAAGTACAAAGCGGGCCTACGTAACCTCCGCCCGAAATTAAAAAGGACATTTTAATCGGGGAGTTCAAAAACCCTTCCCCCCTCCCCTCAAAACTATCGGGAATCGCTCTATGTAAGTCGTCCACCAACCTCAAAAGTATGGTCAATGCAAAAATTTTCTATATCCATCTTTTTAATCCTTTTGTTTGCAAAGGAGTAAACTAGTAGTATAGGCTAGGTTGAAATTCGTGCTTCTTCAGAATGCAGACAATTAGACATAATGCATCGGACTTATTGCATGGAAAATTTTTGACAAAAATAAGCGGCGAGGATTCTTATATCATGAGCTGAGAATTACAAGTTTCAACGGAAATTTGGGGTTTTTTTTTTGAGATACTAAGATTGTGAAATTTACTGAAGCTTAAATGATATACAATTTGTTTAGGTTTTCAACATATAAACAAAAAAAATTTGTTTAAAGCCACCACACTCCTGGAAATGTTTTCTTTTATATTGTTTGTTGAAATAAAGGGGGATGGCCCGATTTAAGTAGATGAAGTTTTTATCTGATTAGAAGTGGATTTCACCCCAAAACTCATCTTAAATTTTCGCGCGATATTTCAATCCATTTTGATGGGCGACCTAAAAACGTGATTTTGTAAGCCCCACATACATGTACTAGTGCTGTTTGTTTTGTAAAATTAATATGTGTTCGACCAAACTGGCATATTTTCGCTCATAACTTCAAAAATAAACATCCTTTAGCCGTACGGTTTACAGGGTAAATGAGAAAAATAGTAGCTTCTTTGTTACCAAAATTTGGACCACTTCCGGTTAAATTTGTGGTACCTGGGGACGAGACTTTTAGCGATAGGGCCAAAAATTGTCAGAATTTTTTCCATTCTCAGATCACGATTATATTGAACTTGCAACGTTTTGATTTCTGAATGTTACAGGCTGTGAAAACGTTCATCACGTACTTCCCAATAAATATAAAAGAACATGTTGAATGATTCACGTTTCATGTATGTCTGTCTCATATTTGGATCCTCTTTCCACCACTTTTTGCACAGTTATGCGAGTTTTGCATTACTTTTTCCATATGGAAAAAGAAATCGCCATTATTCTTCTTACGCCTGTTACAACACATGAAGGGGGTAACCAAAGGGCGGTTTACCACCACTATTTGGTACGTCTTGTACGAAAAAGACGACTTTTTACGACTCTGAAACATTTGGCCCGTATTCCAAAAAAAGTTGTTTACTGTAGTAGATTCACCCCATCGGGTCACCTCTAGTTATTCTCCGAAGGTTTAGGCATTGTATGAGGGGATGGGTATAGTGGGTGGAAATTAAAAATTCCACGCTAAATCTATGGAACATAGATAGTACGATAGCATAGAAAAATCAATTTTGTGGCTAATCTGAAAATCAGTCAAGTCAAACGTAAACGCATTTATCGTTGATTAACTTCAATACACTCTGACTATCGTATTTTCTTCAATGATATTCAATGCAACAGGTAAGTTGAATGTCACTTGCATTTTGGAGCGACCCGTGCTTTGGAAAAAATTAGCAACACAAAGTCTTTGCATTCTTATGTAACATGAAAGGCAAGATTATCTTCGTTCGTTCATTAAACAGGTGAATCGGCCATATGTTTTCATGTTTCTGCCTCCTCTTCTAACTACACGACGCTGTCCAAAACTTTTTCATACGGTGACCACGATGGGTTGAATCTACTATAGTTAAACGAAAGTTTATCTCCGGAAAAATAGTAGGATAGGGTGTTTTTGAACAACGCCCGGCAAAAGCAAATATTTTGTCAGATTGCTACCAAAAGAAGAAAATTTATACCGCTAAGAATTTTAATGAATTGATACTTATCAACCTCACTATTCAAAGGTTATTAAACGATGGTTTAGTTATGGTAATACGTGCCACTAGGTTGAATATAAAATTGCTGAAAAATAAACCCAGGAACAACAGGCGTGGACAATATTTTTTTTAAAGGGACATCGTCATGAATTATTTCTTCCCTTTTCAACCAGGCAAAAAGGCTAGAGCTTTTATTAATCAACAAACCAAATTGAAACAAGCCAGAGACACACATCACCCCACCCTAATACCTCTACAAAACAAAACCCCAAATGTCAAAATTAATTACGTTCCTATTTTTTTCTTTTGTAGGCAAAGTACCGCGGTAAGTTAAAGATTGCGTGAGAATCATGGAGTGTGTTTTTTTCCTTTCTGTATGCAGGTGTGTGTGATTTAAAGTTTGTATTTTTGGTTGTCTTCTTTTTCTTGTTTTTGATGTGATCTTTAAAAAAGTGACAATGACAAAACAAATATGATTTTGTACAATTCAATTTCCATGCAGATCATTTGTCACAATCGTTTTTGAGAGAAAACAAAAAGACATGGAAAATTAATATTACAACCAATTCGTCATTTTATTCAAACTATCAGTTTATGTCTAAATCCTGTATTTTCTCTTAGCTCTCAAAAACGCGGTCGCCCACATTTCTTGCAGTGCCTACATACACACACGCACACACACGACACACACAACGCCGAGTTCATTTAAACAACTCCGGTCATCCTTCAGTCGACCGTGGCCAACGTGCCTGGATCGAGTGTTATAAATAGCAGAAGTATTTGCATAACTGGAAATGTAATACGGACGCAGGCGCGAAGTGCCGTAGGTGACTGGCAGGAGTGGGTGACCAGCAGTAAAGTCGATTTACGCATGCGGGCAACCCCTTTACAGCTTGACACAGCGTGAATAGGGTATGTCCGGTTTCGTGTTGTAGCTGTGCTAGGCACCTCCAGAGGGCGCTTGTTTTCAGGGGCAGTTGACAGCACAGTCAGGTGAGTAATGGTCATTTTCCTAGAACCATAACGACCCTTCAACCTTCAAAACCCACCTGACAAAAAATCAAGGAGCGGACCCCTGCCTGCTGCTAAACAATAGTGACTTATCAATATGACCCACATAACATGTGGTAAATGAAATATCAGAACCCAGACCATTCAGACATTCCACAGCACAACCTTGCTACTGACAATGTGCGACTTTGTCAATAGGCCCAACATACGTGTGTAAAATGGAATACCAGAACCCAGACCAATGCTATCATTCCACAGCACACCTGCTACTGACATAGGTGACTTGTCAATAGACCAACATACAGTGTGTAAAATGAATATCAGAACCCAGACATGCAGACATTCCACAGCTCACCTGCTGCTGACAATGTGCGACTTGTCAATATGCCCAACATACAGTGTGTAACATGAATACCAGAACCCACAATGCATACATTCCACAGCACACCTGCTCCTGACAATAGGGAGCCCCCCCCCCCCCCCTTTGGGTTTTTTTTTCCCCCCCTGACTTGTCATATGGCCCAACATACAAGTGGTGGTAAAATGAATATCAATGCACCTTGACACAGCATGACATTCCCAAGGACCGCTGCTGCTGACAATAGGTGACTTTAGGATTATCGTATGGCCTAATATGGTTGCCTTCATATCTGCTTATTTATTATTCTTAATAATCAGGATTTATTTAGGGGATTTGGGAGTTTGAAACGCAAAGGTTTTCAAGAAACTATTATATGAAATTTATTTAAAGAGTTACAAAATCAGGCAGACTATTGTTAATTGTTTTTTTACTTCAGACTTGAGTACATGACAATGAGAGAGGTTTACCCAGACTATTTTCAATCACTGACGACTCTCTCTAGTTCTCTCTCTACTCTCTCTTAATTCCATTCTATCACTATGTATTGTGGACTGTAATTTCAATAAAAAGACCTTAATTGAACAATCCATTTATAGCACACATTTATAGGGCTATATAATTCCAAGGAAAAAAAAGTTTGTCTCAGAAGACCGCACTCATTTGTTGAAATGGTTTTTCAGAACATTAATATATTTTTAGGTTTTTGCTCACTCTTTAATATTTTTTTTAAATTTTCAGAAAAAAAAATGAGAATTGCGGCCCATAATGAAAAAGTGGGTCAAAAATCGAAATAAAAAAACAAAATTCACTTAAAAAAAATAAAAAAAATTAGCATTTTTCTAAAAAAAAAAAGAGCAATTCGCATTTGCATTGCATTTTTCCATTCTCTCATCAACTTGTTTTTTTTTTTTTACCTAACCTTGGTTATTTCCTGCATCATTGACAAAAGTTAACTTAAGATATGTATAATTCTCACAACTTATTTCTCTTATTTTCTTTTCCATATATAGTCTGGCAGTAGAAAATTGAAGAGTGCCCACCGTTGTAATACTTAAGACAATCCTGTGAGACCGAGATGGCAAGAGTTCTATTTTATTATGGGGTATATCAACACAGTTTCCTCTGTCAAGTCAATAATGCAGCATTACGGATATGCATTACAACAAACTTTGATTCAAATGGTTGGGTTAACTTGTATTTACATGACTACATTACACACTACCATGTCGAGGTAGATTTATGAACTTTTTACAAGAAATTTGAAGTGTAATGTCATTCACGAGTTCTTCATAAATCAGTATTTACATGTACCTACCTTGTACCCAAAGCCAGTTCTTTAGCCAGTTCTCTGAAGTAACAATTCTGTAAGTCACATATCAATAAAATATTATTATAAGGAAAGTTTCAAATATTGAACAAAAAAGTCAAATGCAGAGTTGTTTCTTTAAAAGAATTAATAAAATGATAGTAGTGCTGCATTCCTTGCTGTATTTCCACATGCAATGAGTTTAATATTTTAAAAGTCAAAGAAAAGTTAAAAAAAGTGTGCATTGACAAAGAAATAGTAAGTACACTGCCCTTACAATTTTGGCCCCATAAACAACATAACATCATAATCTTTTACACACAATAATTTTTTACTCAATTTATTGTTAAAAGAAAAATGGTAAAAAATATAATTTTTTATCCATTTCTGTTATAATTTATAATGTGATTTTTTTTATTGCAATCAGTGATTCTTAAAAGAAACAAATGGTCAGTATGTCGTTCAGATTTTTCCTAGTAAATAGTTTGCATGTGAGTCCTCTCTATGTAAGTCCAAGCAGTTTGAAATAAATTGGAATAATTTGTAATAAACTACTAGGTTTATTCATTAAACCTAGATTTGAAGCACATGTGAGTTGATTCCTTTTGCCTACATGTGTTTTACCGGTCAGGCTGCAGTATGTGTAAACAGTTGATATTTTTCTCTCCTCAATCTTAATCTATTGCTTTAACGACAAAATGCAGGCGTTAATATCTTAAGGTTGTTGCAAATGAGTCTGTGTCACATTGAGTCATAAGAAGTTATTTCAAGATGAATTAACATTCTGAGGCATATTGGTACATATACTTGGCTTTATTGAAAGAGTAAGATGCATTGAAACAAATGACATTGTTGTTACGTCTTACATCTTTCTTTCCCCCTTACAAATGATTCTTAGCTGAGCTTGGCTATTTTGGTACGATTCTTAAGAATTTGTATCCGATGTCAGAGTTCTTTAATATGCACATGACTCTTTGCTTTATTCTAGTATCCGATGTAATAGTTAATTAATATGCACATGACGCTCGCTTTATTGTATTATCCGATGTCATAGTTCATTAAGAAGCATATGACTATCGGCTTTATTGTATTATCCGATGTCATAGTTCATTAATATGCACATGACTCTTTGCTTTATTGTATTACTATCCCCCAAAAAAGAAATGTGAAAAAAAAATAATTATCACATCGAAGTTGAAGTTGTTGGACATAACCAAATGTTAGCCAAGTCTTAAAAATAATTTTTAAAAACTTTCCCTTTCATAATGTTTGATAGCAAAAAGTGGATTTTAAATATAAGGTTCAGGATAAACCCTAATATGCAGTTATTTTATTAGATGCTTAACAAAGCTTACTTTTAATGTCCCAATAATGGGTAGACGTTTCATATAGAAGCCCAAATATGCAAATGAGGTATTGCCATTCCTGTCCTGCACTACTGACACAACATAATCAGTGTATGACAAGAATCAATTGCAATACCTTCATTTGCATACTTGGGA
>JAMKCH010024129.1:0-20321 GCA_023653785.1 Ophioderma brevispina | reverse complement strand
TGCCACTATACCTTTGTTTCAATCCCGGTATAACGGTTAACAATTTGAGGACCATTTTGACAGAAATCGGGTGCAAAATTAAAGATTAACCTTTGATGATGAACCTTTGACATTTGACAAATTTTGTCTTGAACCATCTTGGGAAATTATTTGGAGTAATTCCATTACTTTTATATTCATCTGAGGTTTTACATAATTTTGCAGAAACTTTCTGAGCCCAGAAAATCTTTAATTTGACACCACAAAATAACTCCCTACCAGACCTTGTAGTTAGTACAACTATACCTTTTTAATCCTTGTAACAAGAATGAACACTTTATTTTACCTTTTTGCATAATCCCCGCCTTATTTAAAATTTTTAATCCCTGCAATTATGAATGTTTCCCCTCCTATGGTATGGCACTGTTATATTGTTAATTAAATGTTTACTGCCTGAAAACGAAAATCCAATTCAATCTCTAATTTGGGAATTGAATTTCGCAATTTAGGTTACTATCTATATTTAATTACTACATAAAAATTATGTTTCGAAATCTCTGTAGGTTAGCCTTTAATACATGTAAATCAATGCAAACAATGCAAAGTCATTTTTTATATATGTAGGTTTTTTTGGTATCAATGGTGTTTATGAAGTCTCGTAAACGTCAAAGTCAGGAAATACTTTCAACATGAGCCTTGAGCACCATTGATCTGAATTTTATATAATATAACATATTAATGATTTTTAATTGGAAAGTTTCAAGAATTTGGTAGGTCCAAAACAACATTACAATAACCTTTTTCCCAGCCGTTCAAGACGACAAGGTTATAAAAGCCCCTCGACGACACTGATTTCACCGTGTATCAGTCAAGATAATCACCACTATTTCTATCTGTCCACAATTTTGGAATCCTATTTGATTCCCACACTTTTCGGCTTCAAAGACGACAGTAAAATTGACAGCACTCTGCTCACATTGAAATTGAAATTATAATATCCTGGTACTGTGTGGAGCTAAATCTACCATTATTGAGATAAAACTAGCTATAACGATAACTTTATAGCTGATTACACTGGCTGACCCAGTTTTCTTCCATACAGGAATTTTAACCACTTGCAGCTAGATTCCCCCCTTTCTAAACAATAATCATACAAATCATCCTAATGCATAAACAGAACCTAGCACTGTCATCAGATGTCAACAAAAATTACAATCACCCTGAATTGCATCAATATCACATTTATACTTTTGTGGGTGAATTCCCAGAGATTCTGCAATGTTTTTGATCTCAAAGCTAACAAGTTGCTTCAGTTTCTAAGTTTACTCTTGGGGAATTCCCAAAACCTGTCCTAGTTGTCAACAACAGTCATCTTGCAAAAAACACACTAGGATATTATTCCCCTTTCTCTCTTTTATAGATAAACAAAGTACTTTTCTGTGAGAAATCTTTTCTCAACATCAAATAAAATTGAGAAATAAATATTTTTTAAAGTTTTAATCAAAAAATGAGGCTAATATAACAATGGAAAGAGGAGTGTACCATACTATCCACTGATAATCAAAATCATAAGTGCTCTATCACGAATTCTCGAGGGAGGGTAACTCCCCGGACAACCGAAACCCGCATTACAAAAAAGGGCTTGGTATAAAGACAGTTAAGGAGTTACAGAAGAAAATCGATAAGATACAAATAAACTGATACTCATTATAGCAATAAAGAAGTCTTCTTGTGTTATTTTATTTGTTTACAGTTTGAACAAACATCCTGCATGGACTTGATCCAGTTTTAACCATACAATGCACTTAGCGGCAGAGTTTTCTCCCTCGTGCCTAGAACGAATCGCTCCCCAACCACTCTTGCCTCAAGCACAGGTCTCTTCGGTCAATACTTCCGCGTTTTTGCAACGGTCACCCCCACTCTCTTGGTAGGCACTTGGCATCTCTACGTCTTTCCCACCTTTAATTAGTAAGTAACCAATTTCTCCCGTGTGTGACCTTTGACGCTATGTGTGGTTTGATCTTTGGCCTCGGATTTGTGCTGTGCTCAGGGGTCGCGGTCCTTTTGACGATTTGGTAGCCTAGCACATTTCTTACCCAAATTGACCCTATTTGACCTTTACCCTTTGGTCACTCTATAACCCTGCAAAACAAAGGTCTACTCTGCCTCCCCTACCTTTATGCCAAACCATCAGCGCCATGTGTCAAAGCATAACGAACGCATAGCCGGAACAGACAAGAAGCAGATCCCATTTTTATTAGTAGGATATGCGTACTCTTCAATCTTCAATGTAATACAAATTGGAATATGTATATTATGAATTTTAATTATAGCCAGAACTATAGGGGTGCCAATGCTATATTGGGTAATAATATTTAACTCTTTATTTGTATCGGTTGTTCGTGGGGGAAAAGTGGGGTCCTTTTCGTTATTCATCATTTTTTCTTTCCAATGCTGCGTTCTGTGTCGTCTGCAAAGGCGCTTCAGGAGTGCTTTGGTAGTGTGTGTCTGTGTTTGTGGGTCTGTCGTACCGTGGTCAAAATGTTGACCCAAGTGGGTATCGCACAGCTGCATGGACTTGCATCAATGGATCTTTGGGTAGTGACCCAAAAGTTGGTGACCTCACTGTGACTCTTGTGACCTCAAATATGACCTGTGACCCCCTTCACAAAGTCCCCTACGGTAGACGACACAATGCTACGGCGGTCCGGCAAGTGTGTAGTCTGTGTCACAGACTGCCAAAGATATGTCTAAATTAGTCTCTAAGGAGGTGAACAAGGGAGGAGGGGTAATAAGCGACCAAAGTCGAATAGGAATTAACGACTGGGGAGAAGGGGCGTTCTGAACGAAGAGGAGAGTTGAGGTGAGGGAAAGGGGTTTAGAGCGCGAGAGATTAACGTTATCAGTCCCGTCATAGCGATGCCATGCAAATGAAACGAAATCTCAAATATCTCCTGAAAACGAAGGGGGTTTCGATTTGGAGATTTTTGCATCAGAGGGTCCGAAATTACTATGTTTTTGTTTTGGACTATGTATCGTACTTGGGTCCGGACCCTATAGAACCTAGCGAGAAATTGAACGTTTTGTTGGGTACACTTACTTTCGGAAAATGAACACGCAATCGCTCCGGGCCACATCGTTTCCCACAATACTTTTCGGTATTATCCAGTCTTGAGTACTTTCAGACGCTGGTTTCAATGTAACGCCATTCTCTTTTTCAATTTAGAAACAGGATATACTCTTTAAAAAAAAAACCGGACCGCCGTACAAGTTGTTGACCTCATGTGACTCTCGTGACCGCATGCCTCTGTGAACGCTGTATTGTTTTTAATATTGACACACACTGTATCTGTTTGAAAACATCTGTATCATCACGCTGTAATTCAACATTTTGTTAATTAAAAAGTACAAACTTATGGGGAAAGCTTATACGCAGACATTATAAAATAACACATCTCAGATTACTAATGTTTTAAAAATGTTTAATGTTTAACAAATGCCTCTCACCAAAGTGCTTCACTTTAATGATGACACTGTCATTCCTTTCTTATACCCCACAGATACATTTTTCAACTCTCTAATAATGACCCAGGCGAAGTAGGACCAGTCGGTCCTGCAGGTCCCGTTGGCCCTCAGGACCCCAAGGCCTTAAAGGATTGTTGGCTCTCAGGGTCTACAGGTTCAAAAAGGGCCGCCTGGTCTTATTGGACCAGAGGGATCGCAAGGCATACAGGGACCACAGGGACCAAAAGGAGATGCTGGTCTAGTTGGACCAAAGAGGAGATTCAGGTCCAGTTGGACAGAGGGCCCACAGGGTTTACACGGTTATCAATTTCAACAGGGACCGCAAGGTCCCAAGGGGGAACTGTACCATTTGGCTTAACCGGTGCCCCTGGTGCCCCAGCTGGACCCATCATTCCTTAAGTCCTGCGGGTCCTCCAGGTGAGCCAGTCTCCTGGTCCCAACCGGGAAACCATTCGCTAGGAGAGAGAACGCTACTCTTGATCAGGAATCACTTCGTTTCCCAGTCTTTCGTTCTGAGACAGCTGTCATTAAGAGTGTTGGCTCAAAGTACATACGCTGGGGGAGGACTGTGTGCCACACACTGCCATGCTTCTTGTTTCAGGTATGTTCTTATATACAGTGGGGACGCCAGACTTCTTTTTCGGGGTGGGCAAGGGGGAAGTGAATTCTTTTGGGGGAAGTGAAATTTTTGGGGGACACACGAGCACAATTTTGTATTTTTTAACAAATTTTGGTCCAAAATCGCTGAATTTTTGCTACCTTTTGGTGATTTGTGGCCGCCAATCGCTGTTTTTTTTTTTTTTTTTTTTTTTTTTTTTTTTTTTTTTTGTTTTTTTTTGCCAAAATCCGTCATTTTGTTTATGGCCAGGTAGGCAAAAACTGGCGGTCAAAAAAATGGTTGATTTCCCCCCCCCCTCCCACCGGCGGCCCCAGTTATTATAGCCACGTGTCCGCAATTGGCCCCTATCGATTGCACAGCCAATGAAAAAAGATTAGAACGCTCTGCCATAATAGAGCCAGACCCCGACTGATTTTTTTTAATTGAATTATACTCTATTTTACTATTTTAAACTGCGTGTGTGTCTATGGAAATTAAAGTTTGGGTGAGAATGCGTAACCTTTATGAAGGTATTTGAGGCTAATATGCATTTTGGTACTACTCATTTGGTATCAATGGAGAGAGGACGACCATCCGCCCTACCCCTGTCTGTAGATGAAGAGTTTAAACATGACAGACTTTGAAAAAAAAAAAAAACGTGTTGAAAAACATAAATAATCGGATAACGTTTAACCGTCGTTCAACCAAGGGGTGGTGGTTACCCACCACCCACCACCCCCCGCCCCACAAACGGATTGCTCCCCTGTCGCCACAAAAACGCAAACGAATAACGATCTAGGCTTTAATGTAATTGTAGTTCATCCTTTGTGTTCATTTTAGAGTAGCGAAAAAAAAATCGGAGGTACCGGCGGGCTAACGTTCCTTTTTTCAGGGACGTTCCGTCAAAGTCGGAAGGGGTACGGGGTTGGTTGCCACCCGGTGGTTCCTATAATTTAACGCCTGTAAAATGCCAAAAAAATGGTACTTTACGTAACTATGATGCTACTGTAATCAAACACTGACAATATTTGTGATTTTTTCTTATTATTTTAGAGTAATGAACATGTGTAATGCTTTAGTTGGAACCCATCATTTGTGCCAAATAAATACAATATTTGCTTGCAATGAATGGCAAAAAAAAAACGTCGAAAAAAAAAAAAAAAACCCTAGATTTTGGCGATTTGCTTAAATTTGCGTAAAAATAAGTTCTAGGGTTATGACGTCACTATTTGTTAAAACTTGATATTGTTTGTGTACTTGATTTGAAGAAGGGACATATGTAGCTACAACAACAACACCGGGATAACCAAATAAGATGAAGTTATCGCTAATTACGAAAAAATCAGGATTGGGGTCTTGAACGTAGTACAAAACTCCTTGGTTTGGACGAGGGTTAAGTATCCGTATTATTTTCGTGTTTTCCTTCCCTTCCTCAATTGGCGTATGGACGTAAGCTGTTTGCAATAAAATTATTCATATATCATAATAATTGTCCATGGACCTGGGTTTTTTTTGAGCATTCCATAAAACAGACAGTTTACGGGGGACGTCAAAAAATGTTTCATCAACTTTATTGTATTTAAAAAATGATTAATGATACAGAAATAGATTTATAATCATTTATCTCGTATCCATATTTTAGGCTTGGCCGGGGGTGGTCATGAATCAAGACGTGGCGGCTCAAATTTTCTCTGCTGTCTTTCCGGAAATTCAGAGTATCCCAATAAAAAACCCACGTTGACGGAGCTGAACGTTCAGTGATTGATTTCAGCTCATTAAACATCAGTATACAAGGCTATGATGCATTCTGTTTGTACTGTTTTCTTTCTTCTTCTTCTCGGCGTGGCAAAAAATGTTAGATACCAGCGAAACAACATGTCCTTCGGATGGTACACGCGAATACTTGGCTAGCTCATGAGCTTCTCGTTCCTCAGACTAAGACTATCGATCTCAATCCGTTTGCGTTGATACCCACCAGCCAGCTCTGACGTAGTGAGGGTTAAGGTCTCGATAAATGCTGGTTCACTTTGGAACCCATCGATGTGCCCTAGTTGTAAGCGTAATTCGCCTATGGAAGGCTCGTCTTGCGACAAATCTACAACAAGCGCCAAAGAACTGACATGCGTTGTGTGTACCAAATGATCGACCTCTTTCAATGACGTACGGTCCCGTCCCCAAATATGGAATTAAAGGAATTTTATAGGGCAATTTTTTTTGAAGAGCGCCCCAATTTTTCAAAAAATTTGAATTTTTACACTGGGTTGCATTTGTAACTGGCTAGTCAACTACATGTATACCTGTGAATGGTTAAGCTCGCAAATGTCTGTGGTGTACACAACCGAAGGAATTTTGTATTATTAATGGGGATCCCCGTAATAATTCAACGGCTGCTTGGAACGGCCTTCAATGTGAAACTGTGGAACTAGCGAGCGGCCATTTCCGTGTCTACGCATCATCCAATTAGTTTGTTTTATTGTGGTTCAACAGGGCAAGTCAAGTTAGAGGTATCTCCTCTCGAGTGGGCACTATTTCATCAGGACGGACCATAAACGACAAGTTTCCAGCTCTGCCGTTAAGATCCAATCTGGGATCCCAATTCTATTAACAAAATCGCTTATTTTATGATAAATACGCATTTCTTAGGCATTCTCGTTGCAGGTATAGTTTCCTAGACAATCATCAAAGTAACTGTGCCAAAAGATCAACTTTTGAAATTTGGGGCGCTCTTCAAAATGTTTAATATTGCTTTAAGACCCTTTACCTTTACTACTGCACTGCTTAACCCGTTGTATCTAATCCTCAAGAAATTTATATCAAGATGTAAAACGATCGCAAAAAATATTGGATCCAACCAGAATATCAATGGGTAATTCTCTAGGTTGGGCCAGGGATTCATAATTTTATAATTTTAAAAATAATCGTTGGGAATTTAAAATCATTCCAGGTAAGCATCAACTAACTCCAGAGTGTATACGACACATGTCCTGGATGTAACTGTACTTGCTTTTAACTCCAACCTAACGTCCATGTTTTTTTTTTGCTTCTGACTCTTCGCGATGTGGAAATAAATCCAGGCTCTAAGTCTAAAAGCCGCAGGCGTGCTCAAGTAAAACGGGACATTTTTTACGACCGAGATACACCTGTTTGAATTCGAAAGGACTACACTTCATTCATCTACATCTTAGGTCCAGACTCCTTACTACCTAAAATTTTCTTTCTGACCTGAGAAACTTTATGTTAATGACAAGATTTTTTTTTTTGCTGTTGTCTCCATATCCGCATCATGGCTCGATAATTCTGTGACAGCAATGACATAAAAATAGATGGTTACTGTGTTATTAGGAAAGACGAAATAGAGCGGGGATGAGGTGTGACATATATAAGAAACGATATGCCTTTAGAACGAGAGATGATTTGTCCTGTAACATCTTGAGCAATAATGGTGTCGACCTTTTAAGACCAAAAAGACTAAGCCTATAATTGTCGGAACAGATTATAGGCCTCCTGACCAAAACAGCTTCTTAAATCCCTTTGAAGAAATTCTTGATACAGAAAATAAGATCCGATCTCGAAGTTGTGATCCTCGGGGCATTTTAATATTGATTTTCAGAAATTCACTTCTTCTATTCAAAAACGTAATCCAACCCGCGCGTCAAACAAATCTTCCACCATCATTGATCACATTTTGTTGCACCACACGGCAAAAAATTTGCCAAATCAGGTAGCCCATATATCACCTGTTGGTCTGAGTGATCACTTCCTCACATTTTGCATCTCGTAAACTGTTAGGGACGAATTCATAACACAAAGTTATCAAGTTAGAATCACTTAAAAATGACAGTGTTACTTACTGTCCTTGTTATTATCCCAGTTATCAACAAATGGACTGGACTGAAGTTTTAAATATCATGGATGTGAATGATGCCTGGTACAGAATTTTAAAAAGAGAAGTTTGTCTCTATCTTAGACAGGCTTGCCCGGTAAATGCATATTCGGCTTAAAAGGCCGACTCAGAGATTTCTGAGGAGGGCGCCCTCAATTTCCAAACAAAATCGTGTTTTTTTTGCAAGTACGTAATGCTTGTCCATATACTCATCTGTGTGAAATTGCTAAGAGCTTAATCGAATTCCTCATATAGAAAATCACAACTTTGTTATAAATCCGGTCGGAATTTTTGTTATAACATAAATCCCCTTGGGACGTATACTACACAGAAATGTTTACGGCATCAAAACAAAAATCCGATTCAATCTCAAATTTCGGAATGTGGCATTTTTAGGTTACTATCTTTTAGTTTTAGATTGAACTATTTTTGCATTTTTACACACAAAAGTGATATTTCGAATCTCTTCTCTGAGTCAGACTTTAACAACGAAAGAGCATGCATGACAATCGACATCTTATCCACCATTACTGAAAGGGAAAAGGTACTGCGTAATTAACAAAAACCGTGATAAATAAAAACTCTATAAAGATTATTGTAAATTGAGAAATAAAGTTCAGAGGGATGTGAAGAAAGCAAAGCTTATTTCTTCATGAAAAATCCAAGAAAATAAAACCAACTCCAAAAACTTTGGAACATTAAAATATTGGGCTAAGTATAAAGGTAATGGTGATGCTAATGGTATTAGAAATTGATGGCGATATATGTTTTGATCCTCAGACTTGCAAGGTTATTCAAGATTTCTTCAACCAAGGCGTTGGCATCCTCGCTAGTAAGCAAACTTCCTGTGGCTAGCAATGATTTTTCTCCTGATGCCTCAGAGTTTTCAATAAATTCTATCATAACCAACTCGATCACTCTAAGATCATTCTTGCACACTGTTGATGAAGAATTTGTTGAAAAAGACTGAGCAAACTTGACCCAGGTTAAAGTACTCGCTGGTTTAGATGGCATACCTTCCAGATTCCTTAAAGATTGTGCTTCAGTGTTTAAAAATTCCTATTACTCACATTGTAATCAGTCTACTTATTATAACGTAACACTGGGCAAAGTGTATTTAAACTTGCCTTTATTTAAGAAAAACAAATCAGGACCGAGGTTGGTACTATGACCGTTTGTGTTCTCGTGCCAGTGTATCAAAAATTCTGAGAAAAGACCTTTCTACACAAGTTGAACACTACCAATTGTTGAAAACAAGCTTTTGTTCGAAAATCATCTGGGTTTTGGCAAGCATTCTCCACAGACTTATGTCTCATTCCCTTTTAGACCACATTAAAACACCGTCATCTCGTGGTCTTTTACTACTGGCATGGTCATGCTCGATCTACAGAAGGCATTGACACGGTCAACCAGCTCCTCGTATAAACTAAAAGAATGGATTTGAATCTGTGGAGTGGTTCAAATCATATCTTACTGGCAGAAAACAGGTCGTTCACATTAATAATACATTTTCTGAACCATTCGAAATATCTTGTGGGGTTCCCCAAGGCAGTATACTGGGTCCTCTTTTATTTTTGTGTTATATTAATGATATGTGGATTAGTATTGACACAGAGTGTAAATTAATGCTTTATGCTGGCGACTCGGCAATTTTATTTTCCCACAAAGATCCTGATGTCATTTCAAAAAAATTGGCTTCTGCTCTTGAATCATGCAATAAGTGGCTTATTGATAACAAATTGTCTTTACATATGGGAAAACCGAAAGTATTCTGTTTGGTTCAAAAAGAAAGGTTAATCAAGTAGAAGATTTTCACATCAATTCTATGGGTCAAAATCTCGCTGGTCAAGATAGAGTTAAGTACTTGGGTGTTTGTATTGATCAAACTGTGTCCGGGGAAGCTATCGCCAATAATATTATCCAGAAATCTCTGCTAGACTCAAATTTCTTTATCGTCAGCAGGCGCGTAACCAGACATGACGCCTCCGGAGGGGCAAGACTCAAAAAGTTAGGGTTCCCCATTTTTTGAGGCTCACTTACGCTCGCCGGGTGACGACCCATACTTTTTTTTCTAGACGCGTCACAATTCTGAAGAGGGGGGGGGGGGCGGGTTGAGGGGGAGCCACTTCGACCTGAGGCAACCCGCCCCCACAACCACCACACATTATTCTCCTGCCTTCATTAGTCACTTGCTACTTCCCTTTTCTAATCTACTTTTCCCTATCTTTCCCAGTCTTATCTCTTTTCCCTGCACCCTCCGCCCTTTTACGTTCCTATTTTTCCCTTGTCGCCTTCCCTTTTCCTTCTATTTCTCCTCTTTCCCCTTCTTCTCGTCCCCATTTTTTAGCTTCTCCGTCCCCATTTTAGTTGTCCGGGGGGGCAGTCTGCCCCCCCTGCCCCCCCCCCCGCTGGTTACGCCACTGATCGTCAGGATGCTTGTCTGAATCAAAGTTGTAGGAAAATCCTCTGTTCTGCCCTCATTCAGTGTCATTTTGATTATGCTGCATCTGCTTGGTATTCTGGTCAAAATAAAAAACTCAAAAATAGACTTCACACCACTCAAAATAAGATGGCAAGATTTATTCTTAGTCTTTGACGCCGGACACATGTTGATCAAAAAATTCTATGTAGTTTGAACTATTTAAATGTAGATAACAGAGTCAGGTTTTAAAACTTTACCATGTTCACAAAATATTCAATAACAATAGTGCACCTTATTTAGAGGATAATTTTATTCAAACTTCTGTCTTTCACAGATATAATACTAGGGGGAGTGCTTTTAATTTTATTGTACCAAAAATCAAGAGCTCTGCCGATAGTACTTTTTACTTTACTGCAATTAGAGAATGGAACAAGCTTCCTGACAAGATCAAGTGTATAACTAGTTTGCAAGTGTTCAAAAGTGCAATACGAAATTATCTTGCAACTGGCAATTTTCAATGAGATCCTTTGTGTGCAATGTATTCCCTTCTAACTTTTTGTGTCTTTTGCTCGCTCCTTCGGGTTCCAATCATTTTTTGCCTGCTTGATCCATCATTTAATTATTGTCTGAAACCAAAGGACCTCATTGGAAATAAGCTATGCATTTTGCTGGCTTTCATGAGCTATCCTTGTTTTTATCAACATGTTTTCTTTTTATCTGATTGTATAATTTTCTTGTTATATTATCTTTTAATTTGTACATTGCTCTTGTCTTTTTATCTCATACTGTAGGCCTGTTTTAAATATTGTTGATAATAACTGAATAAAATCAATCAATCAATCAATCACCTTCCTATCACTATGAATTACAATATGTTCATTCACCAAGGACACAGTTCAGTGGGTTGTATTTGTGCATACATTGACATGAACTGACCTTGTGTGATCTGGGTATCATATATCATAACCCAAAACCAGGGGGTGTATTTTCTAAATACACTGGTGAATGAAAGCTACTGAACTGTGCCAAGGGAAATGAGATTTTACTAGCTCATAGTGTATACTTTACTGTGTAAAATGCCAAAAAATGGTACCTTATGTAAGTATGATGCTACTGTAAGCAAATACTTGTCTTTTTTCTTATTATTTAGAGTAATAACATGCGTATGCTCACTTTGGCACCCATCATTGCCAAATAAATACCAATATTGTTTGCATAAATGGCCAAAACGGTTGAAAAACCATCGATTTGGGCGATTTGCTTACAAATTTGCGTAAAAATAAGGTTTCAGTTATGACGTCACTATGACGTCATATTGTTAAAACTTGATATGTTTGTACTTGATTTGAAGAAAGGACATATGTAGCTACACACTGATACCAAACAAGATGATGTTAGTCGCTTAATTACGAACAAATCAGGGGGTCGTGAACGTAGTACAAAAATCTTTGGTTGGACGAGGGTAAACTGAATAAACCACATAAATCGTGTGGGCGGCTTAAGGTTTCCCAATTCAAAAGTGTGTCAGAAAGAATTGGGCCGCTTTACGGAAATATCCGTAGCTGACCCTGCATGACCATACAACATGGCACAATGAGAAACCCGAGCAAGCTATTGGCATAAAATATGGAAGCTGGTTCTCTTACGGCTTTTAAAAACACATCTGTTTTCTCATGAAGTTTATTTTTTCCTCTCTATTGTATCATTGTTTGTTCCTGCCAATGGCAGTAGTTTGTAATGGCGTTTAGACTTTTTTTAGAATAAGCGCGGTATAACTAGTATATGTATGTATGTAAAATTATTAAGTGAGGGCATTATTAGGCCAAGTGAAATAAATTAGTAGTTTCTCATCCGAACTTGTTTTTAAAAAAAAATTTACTAGCTCACGGTGATGGTCACATATTTTAAACGTAATACATTATGGTATATTGATAGTCTACCAACATATTTGGTGACGGTCCTCACATGAGAAGATGTAGTTTAACGTAAGAAATTAAGATGTAGGCCTACCAATGATCAGCAACATTTTACATTTAATGGATGGTTTCAAAATATAACCATGTATACGAAATGTGAGAAAAAAGGAAAAAGCAGACCAATTTTAAAGGCATTATCAGTGATTTGTTAAATCAGAAAACCGAAAAAATAATCAAAAACAATTTCCATTTTTTGTACAAGTACGGGTTTACTAACATATCCTACAATTGATAAGACTGAAAGCAAACCCATAAGGACAAATTATTACTGTCCGAACTGACAATTACTGGAGAGTTGTGCATTTAAACACTGTTGTATTTTTACTTTTTGTTATGGGTCGGTTTGGCTAATTTTATCGTCAAGTGCTTGTCTTCAATAGTATCTTCGTGAGGAAAAATATTTAATGTATCCAATTTTGGAAATAAGAACTAGATACTATTTCTAATGTTAATAACGCACAGGTATTGTGGAATTATTAAGTCATGCAAAATTTAAAAAAAAAAAATTATTCATATTACTTATGTTGATCTCGCTGATGCTTTCGGCTCAGCACAATCTGATTCACTTTACCCTACAGAAAAGCCAAATACCCAATCAAGTTTGCACTTATATTAAACATCTTTATTCTCAACTTGAAGGCAAAGTAAGCGGCGCCACATGGACAATTGCGCCATTTAAATTTAAACGTGGTATATTCCAGGGGGACCCCTTATCTCCCATTATCTTTTTGTTTGTTTATTCTGATCATCCAGTGTCTGTAAAATCAAGAAAGCCTGCACGGGTAGGGTACAACATGGAAGGAGAAAGATACACCACCCTTCCATTTGCAGACGATTTCTGTTTGATCACTGGTGACAAGCACAAGCATCAAAGGATAATGAATGAACTCCACCAAATTACTAAATCGATGAATCTTACACTAAAACCATCTAAATGTAAATCTATGTATGTCTGCAGTGGTAAACCAAACGTTTGTCAATTCAAGGAGGCAATTTAAGGAGGCCCCAGAAAAGTTTAATTATAACGTATAATTAGTACCCATGGTTGTAAAACAAAGGACAATTTGAGATCATTCAATATGAGATCATTCAATACGTGTGACTAACATCAACAAAAGCCTTGTAAGAGACGAATTTAAACTTAGAGTGTATTCAATATTCTATTCCTGCATTACGTTATTTGCTGTCCATGATCGGACACCCAATTGACGTGTCTTGACCACCTTCACACTAATACTATAAAATCATGACTTGGGGTTGGCAAATTCGGTTCAACATCCGCTGTTCTCTATAGCCCATATGGTCTATCCCTCACAAGGCTTTCCGAAATTTAGCCAGAAGCTCATACATATATGATCTTATGCTAGATGTATCTTGATAGCCGACGCTCTCCAATGTAAGACCACTCGTGAATCCAAATGAAAGCAAAAAATGAAGTCTTTCGGGAGTAAGCGATGGAACGCCATCTACAACACTGTTTTAGCCAACTCTGGACAATATTCAACTGAGGAAGCTGAACCTATAGGGTGTGAGTTTGTTAAAGAAACATTAAAAAAGAACTTAAATGTTAAAAAAAAGGAGTCAGGCATACCGCAACCTCTTCGTTAATGAACTGCACAATGCAACTTTACGTGCAAGCTCGTTCAATACGAGATTGATCAGTGATGCCTGACGTCTGTTACACAGCCTCATCTTTGGCCCCAAGTTTCTAAATCACGATAGATATGTATCGCTGTAAATACAAGCGAGCACGAGTTCCACTGCAATTTAGAATTTTCCGCGCAAAGTGATGTTCATAATTTGCTAGTTCCTGACTGTATTACTAACTAACTAAGTTATAAGTGGTGTCTAAAATGAGATAAAGTTCCAAGCCAGTTGTAGTATAGAGCAAATTTCTGATAAAAAATAGTGAAAGGAAATATAAACAATTTTCGCTCCGACATATATCTGGAAATCAACGCATCGCAACCACGCTGTATTGTTTACAAAATTGAACTCCATTGTCCTGGGCTTTGCATGGTGCATAACTCCCATTCACACCACAGCTGTTGATTTGCAGCCAGAGTCGCCCCGTAAATAGTCATATCGACCGACCTGTTAACATCACGTCCCATTTTCTCGGCATTCGTTACTGTATACCGTTACAATAGTATATTGTAGCGTCCGTTTTAGTAGGACTTGATTATAAAATGCTAGTTCCTGCCTGTATTACCCCAAGTTCAATGTTAATTTGTTAATATTTTGAAAGCCAATATCGGTACGGTTCAATGGTAGAGGTCTTCGCCTTGATAAATTTCGCTAAGTGAACATTTTCAAAGTTTTTTGAAAGAGTAATCTTCACTTTATTTTTACTCAACATAAGCTCCGATTTGGATCAAATTTGAAATTTATTTTCTTGATTTGAAAGGATGAACTTCCTGTACGTTTTTGTACAGAGTTTTTGTAAAGTCAACAGATACGAGTGGTTTTTAGATCACTAGTACAAATCTAATTAATATTCAAAATCCACGTTGACTGTGCATACGGGGAACGTAAAATAAAGGCCTTTCTAGACCTCTGCGGCTTGCCTGGAGTGGAGAAATATCATTCAACACCTTGTTGCACAGGCAATTTGCTTAAAATCATTGAGGCCGAGAAGGGTGACTTTATTTGGAATACTATGATATATAATTTACCAAAAGGTGTATGATTTTTTGCAGTTATATTCGTGCAATTGATTTCCTGCCCACGTTTATCAACCTTCGAACTTGGGGCTAAAGAGTAAATACAAACGCAAGTCATGTCAAAATACTCCACCTCCTTCATGTTTTGAATAACTGTTCAGTGTCTCTCCAAAAAGGCAGGTATACTTGTGGCACAAGCATTTCCTTCATGCTATCACCAATGCCTTGTCTAAGGCTATCAAAGACAATTGCAGTCTTTTTTGCTGTCTTCCCGGATGCACCATAAACTGGTGGCACTCTTCCACCATACCCCTACTCTCAAAAAGCCGATCGCATCATCATTGACAACCAAGACAAGTCCATTCACAATATTAAGCTACGGACTACGAACATCCAACCGTTCATGAGTGTACAATCTTGTAAATCCAATCTCGTCTGGCATTCTCAAAAAGGCGCAAATACTACCTGACTTTGTTTTGAAATTGGATACAGAGGTCTGTCACAAATGAGAACATGGAAGACTACCTGCTGTTTTCAGATTTGCTGGCGCAGTTTTACCTAAGTTGCCTAGTTTAGAGATTAGTAAGATCGCCTCATAAGTAGCTGTACTAATCGGAACGCGAGTAATGAACCTCATTTTGACGCGGTCCGCTTCTCTCTCAAATTCGATATGTGTTTTTTTTGTCTCTGTCCGCTCCCCCCCCTCGATTGTTGGTTTTATGGCTACGTGTAGTTTTAGATCATCTGACTTAATATTTTAATGGTGTCCTGCGATGCTGTCTTGCCTATTATTTCCCTTTTGCCTGCTTAAGGGCTGCGAATGGCAGACTTTCAGCGTGTGTTCTGGAGGTATATGTACATTCGTTTATTAATTTGATGGATTTAATGATTATTAATGAAGAATGATTCAACAACATGGCTGCTAATAAATATAACTCATACGCTTATAGTGCGATTTTTATTCGTGTCAGTTCATGCATATTGTCGAGGGGATGTTTCACTTGGAGGGGATATGTTGAAACTGAAATTTAAAAATCCGGAGATTATAGTGGAGTAGTAGATACATATTAAGCGTAGGTGTCGTTTTATTTGCAGATAAAAGCTCCATTTGGTCAAACTGATTTAAAGTTAATTAAATTTCATGAGTTATTAACTCAGTAAATGGAATGTTTGATAATCACCATATTTTTCGTGACTATGCGTAGAAGGTGCAAGAATTGCTAGATTAAATAAACTTAAATGGCACTTTACCGTTATGATATTATCTGGTGGTTTTGCCACTTCATCCGTTTAATTCAATCTAAACCGACATCACTTTCGCTTGAAGAGGGTGTTGTGTGGCACATATAAGCATGCTTTCATTTTATACGCACATTTCCTACAGCATATGTTCATCATAGTTACTGGTCCACATCAATGAACGGATTAAAGATTATGAATGGCAAATCGATCTTCAGGTAAAGCATGCAAGAATATGGCCCTTAATCCACGCCACATAAAAGTGGCTATTGATTTTCCTGGATAAACCGAGCCAAACTCTCAACAAGAATAGAATCGTCGAAAACTTTGAATGAACTGACACGAATAAAAAAAATCACACTATAATTTGTAATCTGTGTCATGTGTTCATATACATTATCTACTTTATCAAAAAAGAACGATGTGTCACTTTTTTCTGAGCATTTGTAATGTATCATTGCTGCACATATATAAAAAATACAAGAAAAACGGTCAAGTAGCATAAAGGTTATAAATTTGAGGGGGGATTATTTTTATCCATCTTTAACCATTAGAAATAGTATCTGGAGCTTCTCTTTTTAGCAGGGACTGTAGTAAAGAGTGTGCGCTTCGGATAAAAGGTAATTTTACACACAAGTACTTTAGGCATGAAATCCATAAAATTGATGGATGATGGACAGCCCTTGTCAGCCCCCTGTATGGACCCCAACTTGAGTGTAACGTATACAGGGAGTCATAAATTTGAAAAAAAATGCTCCAATCAGTGTTGAAAAAGCACATGAAATTCTTTCTTTCCAGATAGAAGGATTATTTAGTAAAAGGCATGGTTTATTTATTGTATTATATTATTACTATTATAAATGTTAAGAAGGGGGGCTTAACGGTTGTTTTGATTAAGTCGTTGGCTATTTCGATTTTGAATTATGACGTCATACTTAATTTCTTATAATCTGAACATACGCTCGGAACAAATAGCACCATCATTATTTCGGTTATTATTTTGTGTGAGCCCATCGTGAGCATTATATCCCACTTTGGATACAAGTGCCCCCTCCCAAATTTATTGCTTAAAACACAAAAACAATAAAACAACCACCCCCAAAAAAAAAAGCTACCCATCCCTTGTCCATTTAAAAAATATAAAAAAATTCAAATCACTTTCTCCGCAAGGAAAGTTATCTTGCTATATTAGATTTCAAAAATAAGTAGACCTCATTAAAAGTTTTCGGTCTGTCCCATTCACAGTGAGAGGTAAGAAGAATGACGAAGACTTTAATTGCCACAGGTAAAAAGTTTGTGGTACTCAAATGTATGGTAATGTAGCTAGTACGTATTTTTTTTTCCCAGGCGTTATCACTCCTATGGAGGAACCCCTCTCTAGTTATGTTTCATACTAGGGGGTTTGCCATAATACCAAACGCCTGGCCTGCGGGTGGGGAGGCGTTAATTGAGGTAAGGGCCTTACTCAAGGGCACACACGTTGGCCGTAGTGGTACTCAACCACATCTTTGGTACACGCGGGGCGAGCACTCATCACTAGACCACAGTGCCCCCACTAGCTAGTAAATGTTGTTGACCTAAAATACATTGGGCCGTATGCATAAAAAAAAATAGTAAATAATTATAGGGATAGTAAATAAAAAGTAAAAGCATTTGCTTTCTTGTCAAGTAAAATTAAAAGTAAAGCATATGTAGATTTGGTTGCATAACTTTACCTTTTACTTCGTAGTAAAAGGTATTACTTGCCTAGATTAATTATGGAAATTAGTACATCCTTGTGTCCGACTATAGCGACTGTTTCTAGATTAATGTGCTTGATGGATGCCTTATCCAGACCAACACCACTGGGAATCCGGGGTCACCAATACACCGCAAAAAAAAACACCTCCATTTTATGATTTAACTAGCGCTCCTCCTCGAGTTCAGTATATTCACCCGGAAAATGATCCTTCTGACATCCAAACCACGCTTTCCTCATCAAATCTGAACTTCAGATCGAAAGTAGTCATCGATGCAACTTTCTTGGGCTGGTACTCCTTTTTTGCTTCTAATTGGTATTAACTGCATAAATCAGACATTTTGCATGTAGGTGTTATGTATCGACACATATGATTAGTATCGGCCAAGGTAGCTCTGTCGCTACCTTGAATGTTTTTATAGCATCTACTAGGAAAAACTCTGTAATACTGGTTTAGGCATATCAATGGAAGTATTTACTACTTTTCAAGTAAAAGGTTGTTGAGCAAATGCTAGTAGTAAAGCTGTTAGTGAAAGCTTCTACTACATTTTATGCAATACATGAAGTAAATTACTTAACATTTTTTAAGAGTAAATAGATTACTAATTTTTATGCATACGGGCCATTATTTTCAATCTTAAAGATAGAGGATGTTTCACATAAAAGTATCAAAATGAAAACACCAGCACACTCTATTTTATTAAACGTTGTTATTTGAACATAACTTACCTTTGACAATGCAAAAATGTTTTCTACATCAATCACACATAACACAATTCAAAGTGTTTATTTGGCCATCAAAATGGGTCAAATTGAGTGAGAGGGAGAATACATTTGCAGGGATAAAGAATTATAATTGTTCGATGGTTTGATTTAGACGTGATGTTACCAATCGATTTGACTCCTTAAGGTTTAAAAAATATGTATAGTTTGCCCTCTATCATGAGTTATAGTTTTAGAACAATATACACATGACCACCCCAAGGTCATCCTGGGGTAAAATTCCAGAATGGGTCCGGATTTTGGTCGGACTGCTTGTAATTGGTTCAATTGCACACTAGATAAGTAAATGTAAAATACGATTCTCTGTTTGAACGTTCTATATAAGAATTAAAGAGCATACGATAGTGACCTCCAAAGACCCTGTAGCCCCAGTCAACATTTTGCGTTCCAAGTATTGCAACGGTAATCAAAGAGGGGGTACAACCAGTATATTTTTCCAAACTCCTGTACAATTAGACGAAAAATTTGATACCATTTTCACTAACGACGGCTATATCTGAAACATTTACCCCCTTGGACCTTGAACCTATTTTGCTCATAACTATTGAACTATGACCTGCAGATAGGGCAAAACTATCACTTTTTTTTAATTCTGGAAAGGTGACGAACACGTGGCTACATTTCGAGCGTTTTGATCCTTTTATATTTTGGCCCCCTGTATAAACCTTAAACCCCCTAAAAATATATGTTCCATGCCTATGATTTTGGTAAAATTTGATATATTTTGTTCTAAAGTTTTCTCAATACAATTCTGGATAAAATGATTGCTTTGACAATTAGTTTTGAGTTAGCATCATTTATTCTATTTTGACTGGCCTGTTTGATTCAGTCGGCCTGCCAGTCTCAACCCTTGCAGTTAACCGTATTCAATAGCCAGCCATGTTGGTGGAAAATAGACGCATTCCAGTAATACAAATACATTCACATGTCAATGAACCTGTGCAATCGCTAAACATGAATCGAGTGGACAGCTGAATGGATGTTGTCTTGGAATGTATGCATCTTGTCCACCAACATGTCGGGTGGCGACGTCATATTGAATACGATTCTATAGCCTGTTAGTGAAGTAAAAGATGCACTGATGCCGTAATCTACGTATATATATAGGAGTTGTTTTAAAAGTCGCAGGAAACCCCACACAGACAGGAGAATTAGTCATGCAAAGAAGAAGAGAATTGCGGTGATTTCCAATAGGGTTTACTGCAAATTTTAAATTCTGGGGTGGTGAGCGAATTCGGTCAAGAGGGTATAACTACACTAACCCAGCCGATCACCACAAATGATGTGTCAAAATACGCGTAAATAACACCGTTCCAACCTATCCCAAACTTTAATATGGCTGTATCGTTTGAACCCGGCGTTTGAACATGACAGGACAAATTTCAGGGATGGCGAGTTACTTTTTGGGTTTTTTATTCAATCATACGGTGTAATATTTAATATGTAACTAAACTGGTATCACAAGTGCATATTTTGTCTAACTTACTTATTCTATTATTCCAAGGTAGGGATTCG
>JAMKCH010024128.1:0-17966 GCA_023653785.1 Ophioderma brevispina | reverse complement strand
GGAAGCATGGGTCAATTCAGGAAGGTGTCCAGCAACAAATCAAAACAAACCCATACTATATATGACCTGCTCCCACGAAACCCATATAAAGTAGGAATTTGTTCATTTTAAGATACTTACAGATTTTAAATGCTGATAAATAAGCTTTAAAATGATGTATCACATGTAAACATTGCACTGCCTTTTGTCCATCAAAATCAATATTTGCCTAGGATATTCTTTGTTTTCTATTGACTTTATCCAAGTTCATTGAGTTCTTTCTCTTCAAGTGATCTGGCGACTTTGTCCGAGTTTTGTGGGAGCAGGTCACATATATCACACTTTCACTTATTTTAAAACGACTTGAGATGTTTACACTTTGTGAAAACTGCCAAGAGAAATTAAGGGAAGGGAGCACAGTACAAAATCCCTCTGCCGCAAAAAGTGCAACACCGCTATAGTTCCTATAAAACCTAGAATTTGAGCGTAATTTGTGTAGTTTTGTGGTGGGTAATTGTCCTAGAGATGTATGTGCTTTTGTTGTTATTTATGTGCGTATTCATTCATATTTAACTTATATTTAAAAAATGGATGAGAAAGCATCTTGGTGGTATGATATGGCGACATATGTGAACCGCCGTGAAACACCGATTCTGCGGGGCTCAGGAGCTAGAAAAAACAGGGTGTAATTTTCAAATCTAATTTACAAAAAACTGACATTGTCGATGTAGGTTCAAAAGATATTTTAAAGAGCATGAATTCAAAAGTCTCTCCTGCAAATTTCATTGCTCTAGGTAAGGCAGGGGCAAAGATATGACGGATACAAGAGAGTGCATAAAGCATGTGTTTCAATAGGCAGACCATTTTGTACTGTGCCCCCCTAATATACTTTATTTTTATTAACTGCAAGCTTTTGACTGATGTTAAAAGTCATGTTGTCAGCATCACACATACCACTGTTTTTGTAATCAGTGTGGGGGACAGGGGGCAGGAGATTTTTCAGGTGATATACTCAAGATTGCTCTTCTGCACTCTGTGCATTTCGTAGAGTGCTTAAAAAAGACAAAAATTTGTTGCAGAAATTATCTTTAAAAAGTTTGTGTCTTAGGTCCCCAGCTCTTCAGACTTTGGAATCAATATGAATAAAATTTGGGTACCTGGTGAGCGCAGTGAGCCAGAAAATTTGCTAAAGTAAAGTGGAGGCGCTGCTGATGTCCCCAACCCCCCCCCCCCCCCCCCCGCCCCGACTGACATTGCTGATTACATGCCTGCTCTTGTTATTTTCTACAGACATGTTTAATGTTGCAACAACTGATGTCA
This sequence comes from Ophioderma brevispina, assembly GCA_023653785.1. Taxonomy (NCBI): domain Eukaryota; kingdom Metazoa; phylum Echinodermata; class Ophiuroidea; order Amphilepidida; family Ophiodermatidae; genus Ophioderma; species Ophioderma brevispina. The sequence goes on along the minus strand of JAMKCH010024128.1, from coordinate 16,667 downwards.
CACAACAGGATGTGTCCCTAAACAATATGAAAATCCTGATCTTTGCACTGATATCAAAAATATCCCCATCTGAAAGGATTAAAGGGACACCACCCGATCCTCACCCTTGACCAGCGTTCGGGCGCGTCCGCGACGCCATAAATCTAATTCTAGACGCAAGAAAATAAACGATGAGCTTGCTCATTACGTCCATGAAAAAATAAACGGACGCAAAGAATTTCAGCTGACTGAAAAATAAATAAACAGTCTTCCAAGTCGTGATCACCATTTCAGTGTTATATAATTTTAAAATGCTCCACAAAATACGTATCAAAAGGAAAACAACTCTTAAACACAACTACTAGATCGCTAAGTAGCGAAATAATAACGATTCTCCACTCTCATTGGCATAAGTGAAGTATTCGGTGAAGTTCAACTTGACCCCGATGGCGCGACCTCCAACAGTGCACCATGCGCATTGTGAAATATCAAGCTCTGTGACAGAATACCGTAGCTCACTCATACATTAAATTCTATGTTTGGCCTGTGTGTGACAATTGTACAAGCAACTGTAATTGCAAGTTACACGTACAAACTACAATCTCATTGTTTATTATGCACAACGCATTACGAACGGGGTAACCATAGTAGAGGAGCTGGGACCCAGGTCATACACCATCGTTTACCCCTCACTACAGAAAAGGTTTGACACCTATGGTAGTTAGTATGGACCCTATACATCAATGCTTGGTAGGTAGTACTCTCAAATTGTGGTATCACTTTTTCAATAGGGGTCAATTTAAGTTTACACAGGGGTCAAATTTTAAAAATGCTCCAATCATGTTGAAATGTATGCCATATTGTCCGTCTGGTCATAAGGATTCCAAAAATGTATAGTTTGTACCATCTATGACCATTGGTTTGGGAGTTATAGGATAAAAATGGCTAAAATGGTAAAAAAGTCAATTTCTATTTGTACAGGGGTCAAAATCAGAAGTTGCTCCAATTTTGGTAAAATTGAAAGAAGTTGTTCATCTGGCTTAATGTGTCAAATAAGGAATTGTTTGTACCATCTGCAATGCATAGTTACCATGTTATGGGACAAAATAGGTCATAGGGTAACATAATCCAATTGGTGTTGACCTTCTTTGACCCTTATCTCCATAAGTAAGCATTTAACATAATAAAAACTATACCTTTTAGGAGTCCTCTTACCTTGGGCAATAATTTGCAAGTATTTAAAATATAATCAGATAACTTTTAATGTTGACCACTGTACAAATTGAGATTGACCTTTTTTTACCATTTTTGTCATTTTTACCCTATAACTCCAAAACCAATAGTCATATGTGGTACAAACGATACATTTTTGGAATCCTTATGACTAGACGGACAATATGGCATACATTTCAACATGATTGGGAGCATTTTAAAAATTTGACCCCTGTGTAAACTTAAATTGGCCCTATTGAACAATTTGATACCACAATTTGAGAGTAACTACCTACCTACATTGTAGAGGGTCCAAACTAACTACCAAAGGTGTTTAACCTTTTCTGTAATGATGGATTAAACAAACCTCCTTAAATCAGGCCCCTATGATATTATACTCCTGCTCTACCAGTGGTTACATCACTGTGCAGTTTACCAGCAGCTAGCTATGGCAAAGCTAGCAATTAAAGTGGTCACAAGATTATGTCGTACAGCTTGCGTTTCGAAATTTCATGAGAATAATTTAAATTTGTAAGCTTTAATTTAACATTGAATCAAGCTTAGTGTTCAGCACTGATGGAGTGTAGAGATTTTCTTCTGTGATCATGGTTGCGAATTCCGGCAGCCACGCTTCACTAAGTTGCAGAATTCAGTAACATTTCGGCATCTCTTTGGCAATTTGTGCCGTTAAATACATCTTGATCCTTGATTAGTTTCAACCCGATTGCGTTTCTAATAAGTCCCGATATATGAGAACATCAGAATCCCACGCTCATAATTTTGATTTTTGTTTTCCAACGTCACTTTGTTGAAGTTTGAAGAAGTCTAGTCTAGTCGATGTGCTCATCTCTATAAAGAAAATGAGAACTGGGTCACTAGATGATCAATATGAACCCCCTGTAATTCTTCCAAAAAGTACAAAGAGGACCAGTTTTAGCAGGTTGGTCCACTTTTACCAAAAAGGTCACTTTTTGAAGTCCAGCACCCCTCCCCCCTCAAATAAATCTGTGTACGACGGCGCCTTGTACTAGGTGTGTTGGTACTTCTCTCCCGAAGGGGAGTGACAACCACCTCCCCCATCCCATCCCTTGGGGATCACCCTGTACCTTCTCTATAGCCGTGGGTGTTTATGATTTCAAAGTTCTTTTTTAAAATCCAAACTTACTTTTTCTTCAGTAGTGGGTGTTTGTTTTTTGCATGAAAAGTGCAAAATATCAACTGACGAATACAGTAACTCATTTGACAGGGCCGGAAAGAGGATTTTTGAGAAAAAAAATATATAATTGGGTGGGAACCATTCTCCCTTCAGTAATATGGGTTATGTCAAATGCTCCTATATGCTGGTAGCTATAGTCCATGGTCAAAGTCACATCAAAAGCTGCAAATTAATGAAGAGGCAATGCAGGACATTATCTCTTACCCAGATTCAAAAATACAAGTTATCAATGTTAAAGAAAACAGGCAATTAAAGGAATTAGCAGCTATAATGCAAGAGAATCTAAAAATGTGGAAATGCATTTTTATACCTATACCCCAATCGGGATAAGTGTGTACAATTCCATATAACTGCTTTAATGTAGAAACAAACCACCAAATAGTGAAAACAAATTAAGTATTTGAGAAAATTTGTCATACCATCTCCCGAAAATTGACATACAGCGATGACGTCTCAAAATCTATACTAAACAGCTGATTGTGGTTTACACCAGTACATAATAAACACAGATCAATAATGTTTGTGTTTGGGGTCAAACTGTATTGATCATGGTGCACAAATCACGTTAAAATTGGGATTTATAAATAAAAAAAAATAAATGCAAGTATTTACACGTATTTATATAGCGCTTTACACACCGTCTCTAAAAGCGCTTTACATTTATTCCGCTTGGTCACTAGGATATATCATTATTTTCACATATTGAATTCGGCAGCCAATTATACGGCGCACAGTTAGGACTTACCCCTAACAGCTCCCATTTACACCTGGGTGTAATGAGACAAGCGAGAAAAAGTTTCTTGCCCAGGGACCCACAACAACGGTTGGTCTCGGCGGGGCTCGAACTCACAACCTAATGATCATGAGCCCTGCGCTTTTTATCCACTACGCCACACGTGCTCTCTTCACCGGGGAAAATTGTTTTTTTTTATTCTCAAGTCGGATTTGATACCCAGTTTAAGAAATTACAATAATCAGATAAAAGTAACTGCCTTGGTGTTAATACATGGCTTTCATAGCCAGCAACTGGAGGGTATGTTTTGCACCATCCATGCCATGAGAGTAACAAAAATACAAAAATATGAATTTGATGGTTTTTTCGATTTTTTTTAATTGAGAGACTTGTTGTAGAGGAGATATTCATAACTCCTTACAGAGTATATGTTCCCATTTTCTTGACACATCTTTTCTTTTTTGTTTATTTGGTCACAATTGCACAAGGATCCTTTTAGAATCTGGGTTTAAAACAATACGTTCCCCTACTGGTGCCCTACAATTTCACTGTCAGGATGGAAGGCATATTTTGAATAGCCGATCTATACCAGGATATGTTCCCCAGTACAGCTACCCATGCAGGACAGTGTCAGAGACATCAATCAAAGTACCAAGGCTAACCCAGCTAGTATTCAATGCACGGTATATTAACCTGTTTGTGAAAGAGTTTTATTTGTTAGTAAATTACCCATTGTTGTATGAACTGGCAAAAGTATCTGACATCAATCGGATATGTAACTTCAATTTCACTTTACCTGACACCCACGATACATCCCTACCATCTTTATCAGTCCTTACTTACTGATAAAGGATTAATCCCTAGTGATTCTCTAAACACAGCTAGGGGAACATTGGAATAAGGATTCAAGATTTTCAATTGGAAATTAAAAATTGATTTCACCTACCCTGGTGGGGATTGCCTTGGACCCTTGCAATGTTCCTTCACCTTGATTTTGGTAGGCAGCATCAAACTGGCGTGATAATGGTATTCCTGCAAATTGAAGTCATAACTTGTTTAGGGATCAAGTAATACTGTGCCATTCCATTTGGAATCCACATCACTCTGTGGAAGAGTGATCCACTCAAAAGCATCAAAATATTCAGTTGAAATATACAAGGAACATCGAAGGAGAGAAAGTTTAAGGTCTGTTCATCATACTTTACCACTTCTGCGTTGCGGTGAGTTGCGGTGCTGATATATTTATCACTTTCACGCAGCAACACCGCGATGCACCACAAATTCAGGGTAAAATAAATTTAACTTCATTGCGGTACCGCAATGCGGTATTCTGGGAAGAGACTGCAATTCTGGCACCGCAACACAGATGCAGTAAATTATGAACGGACCTTAAAGAGACACTGGCACATTTGAAAAATAGTGCGCCCTCTAGATTTTTCAAAATCGATATTTTTGCATGGTTGTAAGGCTTTTATATACAAAAGCCCTCACCCGAAATGATTAAGACCAAATCAGCTTCCTTATGGGTAAACAGAACGATTTTATAATTTAACATCGCCGGCGACGTTAAATTCAGCAGACGATGAAAATGGCGTTTAACACAAGAGCACGCACGCCGTATGCATTTTCCCCACGCTATGCACACTGTTTGATCGGTCTATAACCTTTGTGGTTTTAATATCAGTGAGTACGAGTCAAAAATATTCATGTAATATACACATTTGTTGATTAAAGTTATGGAAAACTTAAAAGTTGGCCTACAAATTACCTGGATGTCTTTATCCTCATATCAATGTCCCTATCTGTTTTGGGGTATGTTATTTTTATGTGTAAAATATATCTCTGTTCTTCCAATGGCCTAGACTATCATTTGAGAGCAAATTGAAGAAATTTCATATTTTGTGAAAATGTGCCAGTGCCGCTTCAAGTCTGTCAAATTCTCATAAGGTATGTTTTTTTCCAAATGAAAAGACAAAACGAAAAAAAGAAATAAACAGTGTTAAAAGATCCATTCAATTTGCATTTTGCAATAAGTGTTTGCAAAGACAATACTGATGAATATATCCAATTTTATTCTTATTAGACCACTTTTGGTTATATCAACTATGCTAGCATAGCAAAACTTGTTACAGTCATGCAAAACCTGATTTTTAAAATTATTTTTTGATTTCTTGATTTTTCAAATCACTGATAGTACCTTTAAGCATTCCCCTTGAGAATTCCAAAATGGAATAAACGATTGGATAACTTCATTTCAACTACACACTCTCCAATTGTAAAAGATTTAAGTAGCCTTCAACAGGTATAGTATGGATTTGAAATGAAAAAGCCCATTGGTATCTGAATGTGAGATATACACCTGGCCACAAAAAAGTATCTCGCATGTTTTCGATCATATTGTGCCAAAGTTACCATTTGAAAGTTTGCGAAATATACATTTTGGTGCTTATGCGTGCTCTTTCATTTAATACCTGGATTGAAAAACAAGAGTGCAAACATGGTGAGATAGAACGCCCGAAAGATGGCACAAAAACTATTTTTTCTGCCTCTCTGCTGCTATCAATGCCATCTGCCATAAGTATGCATATCAATATGTCATCGCGAAATAGCCAGAAACTGGTTGATGCGTGCCCATTGCATTAAAGGGCGTTGTTATGTCCCTTAGCTGTTGAAGCTCTGGTAATATTCCCAACAGTGGAAACTTCAAGGGAGTGTATATGAACGTGAATTGATGATGTGAATCGGCAGACTGTCTCAGTCAGAGGCCTGATCCAAAACCACTTTATGTCTTGCCCCTCATCGCGGTCAGAAATGTTTAACAATTTGCCACATGGACCACTTGAGAGGAGGATGACAAATTCAAGAAGGCCCCTTTCAATAGGCCCACATAACCTTTGACCCCAATGGGAGTACACACCCATCATGAATATTAGGCTAGTGGTTCTTCTGATACAAGTTTGGCTTGAGGCGCAGTGGCGTATCGAGGCAGTCGATCCAGAGGGGGCCACATTTCCAAAGTCGTCCACCAGAAGGGGCAAAATTTGTAAATCGTCCCGGTTGATTTACTCCATTAAGTCTGAATTTGACAAAATGCGCGCGTATCGGTTAAAATTTCTTTCCCGAAAAAGAGGGATAAAAATGCACATTTAGGCCCATATCGTCCCACTTTTTTCGAGCCAGAGGGGGCAACTTGCCCCCTGTACCGCCACTGCAATTGGCCGAAGCGTTTGGACAGGAGATACAAATTCCACAACTTTCATCACCAACATACTACATACATGAAAAAAAACATACTATATACATACACATACAGAAAGAGTATTTCTTAGTCTTGCTCTGGCATGGAAGAACGATATAAGAGGAAGCAATCGACTTCCACCATCCGATTTTGACTCTGTTTAATCCATTCACCACACAAAAGGAAGGGATTCACAGTTACCCTTTGATCGTAATCTCTCAGCCGCAATCGATGATCGGCGAGTAATCATTACTCTGGAGACTTTTTTTAAAACTCTATATACGAACACTAAAAGTGTAAGAGATATGCCAATATTACAACATGTTCCGGCTGTCTCCGGTGGTGTTTGTCCGCCCCTTGTTTTTTCTCATTAAATACGCAGTGTTGTACATCGTTATGCCTTCAGTTTTAGTGCCCAAGACTGCCCAGTGTGAGAATAAGGATGAAAGTTTGACTCAATTTGAACGTTGGACGGGGGGGGGGGGGGGGGGGGGGGGTGTATCTTGGATTTTTCGTTGGGCACCCATGCCTCGTTCCAGGGTTTCTGAAAGTCACCCCTAATGGGAACAATTTTCAGTTAAAATATTCCCGCCCTACGGGACGCTTTGGTTAAATTTTACTAGTTTTCAGTGAAAATTACACCTAACGGTACAGCAGTAATATGACACCCTTACTGTCTTATAGAGGGTAATGCATAAGGTTATTTAAATCTAGCCAACGCCAGTCTAATCCCTAGTTACGTACTTCGCCCGAATGGCCGCCATCGTGGAGGACAACCCCAGTGTGTTTACAATTGCTTGTACACAATATACGCTGTATGTATACACCATGCACGACAATGTCAAAGTAGTCAAATTTTCCCGAATTTACTTACAGTAATAAGACGAGTATCTTCCCCCCCCCCCCCCCCAAAAAAACCATACTCACTAAAAATCCATTGGTACATCAATCCTTTACCTATATCCAACAATTTCCCATGACCCAGAAAAATCCTGATATAAATTTCCGAATCGACCCCAGTGACACTCAAAAAGGGTTGGCACATTAGTGTTCAGTTCATTCCTACAAAGTCTACCATGGGCATACTAAGTTGTTTCGGGTTGGGCTGCAAGATCGGTTATTGTCAGGCCTGAAATATTGCTGAATATTCTCTGTACTTCTTGAGCTGTTTAGTACTAAGTAAATGTTTAAATTTTCCGTTTTGCTTTCCGATAGATTTTTGTTTTTGTTATCATTAGAAAACACGCTATGAAAACAACCCATGTAACACACGGAGCTTTTCGCATTCTCATACAAGCACACTCCCAATCGGCCCTCCTAGTACGTGTAAGAGTCTGAAAAACTTAATTAAGGGTAAAGATACTGTGAATGCACTTGTCATCCACGATGTCGCTCAACTAACGACTTAAATTTAACAAACTTAACTCTTACGCCTATAACATGATCTCACAAGCAGAAGCCGTCGAAACCAGGTCGAAACAAAATGAAAACAAAACAAACACACAAACTGGCCAAATAAAACAAAAATACACCCGCAAAGAAAATAAATAGTAAATAGTCCATCTTTGACTGTAAAAGAAAATACATTTTTGTGGAAAAAAATCTCCAACGCCGTTTTCTCATGTCAGGGAGAGTTCTTGTTTCCGCGCCGTCACGCGGGGATTTTCCATACCGGGAAAGCTCGGTAGAATTTGATGCAAGTTGTCCGTTGTGAAATGATTCGCGCACCCTTAATACACAAAACAAAAAAATCAGTATTTTGCAGCTAAGAAGTTAATATTGCTAACAAAATGTGATAGTCATGATAGTAATAGCTATAATTTTCCGGTTAATTTTACAATGATTTCATGAAGACCGGGCAGAAAAGTTTTAGTGCACGAAATTAGCCGAAATTGGCTTCCAAGTTCCGGGTTTGTTTCTATTCCGTTGTTTTTATTTCTCATGTAACGGAAATAAATGTATAGGCCCTAATTGCTGATTTAAGTGCAATTTTTCGTGAAATTTCACTTTAATACGATCTGTTTTCAATATAAAACGTATTTAAAAAAATATAGAAGGAGTTTAACAAACTTGTTATTTCATTAGGAAATTTAATAGACCTATACACCGCTGAAAGTGTCGTGTCTATGTGGCTTTACTCGGCACTCGCCAGTGCGCAGCGAAGGCTACCTCCCGGGGCTACCTCCAGTGTTCTCCAGGTTGTCCTCCAACATGTCGCTGCTCGGCCATCCGTAGATAAGTGGGTCTTACGCAAGAGGTGTTAATGGCTTGTGACGTAGTATTGCATACCCTCTATTTTAAATATATTTTCCACTAGTATTATCCCAGTTATATACTCTCTTTTGAAATTCCACTTATAAAGTATTATAAACATCTTTACTTGTATGCAAAATATTTTTGATTAATTTTGTGACAATTTTTCACTGTACTGCATTATTTACATAATTATTTATCATATTGTTTTGCTGTATTCTATGATGAACAAATAAAAAATTGATTGAAGATTGAAGATAATTTGCAGTGAGATTATACCCCTGTGGGACCTGTTCTCAATACATGAAAAAAGATACACATTCAAAATAGCCAATATACAAGAAAAATGACACTTAGGGTTATTTTGCTGATATGTTTAGGTTAATTTTTCCTATTTGTATCATTGAACCAGTCACAATCACAACTGAATTTGTACCTCCAGCTGGACTAGAACTTGATTAATTTGAATTTGATACCCTTAGTGGAAGTCCCGTATTTGCAGCTAGTCCCTCTTTTTTCGGTACAAGCATGGGTTCCTGACCAAAATCCAAGAACCCCCAAGGCGTGTTGACCGGTTGCCATGTAAGCCGCCATATGTTTGAGTATTTACTTCGCAGCATTCATCGCGTGCTGATTCGCTGATTCCCAATGACCCGGAATCATTACGTAATGAAGAAACAACCACGAACTGCAAATTTTCTCGAGCAAGAAAATCGGATTAGGATTATCCTCGGAAGGGCCACTTAAGAGAATATGAATAACAATTGCAATTATGGGGCGACAGATAGATCGTTCAAATGCCAAGTGGGTCCTTGCTTCCTTCTTATCTCTTTCTTCCATGCTCTGAGCAAGCTCTGGGGTAAGACAAAAAATCATTTGATTGACAAGACAATTTCACCCCCTAACTGGTTGTAAATTCTGACCAGGGCATGTGAAGTCCACTCAATCTACGGTATGACCTGGACAAAATTGCTACAGAAGGTTTTCTTGCTGTAACTTGTTGTACAAACCCTCCCGAACAACATATCAAAAAGGTAGAAAAAAGGAAGCATGGCAAGACATGCTAATTTACATAAAACCTGTGTGCCATTTTTTGCCTTTATTTTGGTTATTATACAATATATTAAAAGGGGACGACCCAATTTAAGTAAATAAAGTTTCCATCTTGATAGAATGGTCTTCACCACAACCTCATCTGTAGAGTTTTGCGCTGATATTTCAACCCGTTTTCATGTGAGAGCTAAAAACATGATTTTCTTAACCCTATATGTGTAAAATTAATATCGGTCGACCAAAATGGGGTACATTTTCGCTCATAACTTCCAAACCAAAAATCCTTTAGCCCTAAGATTTCACAGGTTAAATGTGCAAAAATAGTAGCTTTCTTCAAATAACAAAATGTTGACCACTTCCGGTAAAATCTTGGAGTATGGGGACGATGCTATTAGCCATCAGGCCACGGCCCTTTAACCCTTGAGTCTTTCTTGCTGTCCAACATAGGACCCGAGGTACTTGAGGTCTAACCTTTTTGAGTTGGGTACCGTGCCGTAGTGCAGATAGGTTGATGATTCTCTTCCTCATTGACGAGCATGTATTCCATTCTGTCTCTTTAGCATTTAGATGTAGGCTGACTTTACCTGCAGCATTCTCAAATGATGCTTTGTAGTAGATCTTATGCAACACATATCACATCCCCTGTTAGAGCTGCGTAGTTCTGTGAGATGCTAACTTTGGTGACGTCTAGAATGCTTGACCGTCTTTTTATGCTGCTGTCCTACCTATTACCCAGGCTATTACCAAATGACCCCCTTTTGAAAATGTTCCCATACTCAATGACCCCCGTTTTCTTATTTCCTGCTATCCACTTTTATCACAAATTTGCATAAAATTATCCACTTTTTTTAAAAGAATTTGAACACCCAAATTCAAATTTTCGCAGCCTACGTGCACATTTTTAACAGTTTTTATAATTTCATGGCAGCAATTTTATAATTTCATGGCAATTTGAACTCTGGAAAGAGGCACTTCCTATTTTAACTTCAGGTTTTAACATCATTGGCTCCCTTCTTAGAGTTTCATACTGGATGACCCCATTTTTATTTAGCTTGTGTACCGAATGACCCCGTATTGTTGGGAACATTTTATCTGAAAGGACCCAAGAAAGGACCCTATTTTTTACCTGGCCGAGGCACATATACCCATCACTTCGCATAGGGAGTGCCCCCCCGGGCACTAGTTGACCCAATGTGTTTGAATAAATACTCTCTGATAATAATTTGCTAAATAAAGATCTCCCCACATCCCGATTGCAGTCTGACACATCATCTAAAATGCAAAATTAATTTTGGTGGTAAAATTGCGGCCATCTTGAATAATGACCATCACTTTCCACTTTTAACATATCAATTGCAAGTGCTACACACCTTGCAGGCATAGCCATGCAAAACATGTTCAAATACTAACAGAAAAATGGAAAATCTCCCTAAACACGCATTTATGAGCTATATACCTTTGTCGAAATATGGGCGTATACGTCCACATAAGATAAATGCAAATTAGCATGTCTTGCCAGGCTTCCCTTTTTCTACCTTTTTGATATGTTGTTTGGGAGATTTTTTACTGGTAGTTACAGCAAGAAAACCTTCTGTAGCAATTTTGTCCAGGTGTACCTAGTATTTTTCATAGATTGAGTGGACTAGTGTCCCAGAAGCAATTTGAACCCCCAATCTACTCAAATTATACTCATCTTACCTTTTGATGTGCAGATTCTCCATGTGGCAGTGGCTCATTTGTTCTGAGTTTGGTAAACACAATACCATCTGAAGATGGTGTGGCTGTGTAGGAGGCTTCATGTTGACCCTCGTGGCCTACCTCATGATCTGTATCATACTGCCAACCTACAGAATGCACCTGCAATCAAAACATGTGCAAATAAGTGTTTGATGAAATTCTACTCTTAATGCTTTCCTTAGCCTTCACTTGTCTCTTAGCCATCTCCTTAACCTTTTTCTTAGCCTAAAGTTGTTTCTTAGATTCCCTTAACCTTTTCCTTTGCCTTAACTTGTTACTTAGCCTTCCCCCTAACCACAACTGAGCAGTGCATAGTGTATTTATATAAAGCAAAACCCCAGTAATATAAAGTGTGCATATAAAGGCTAACAAGAATAAGCAATGTTCCAATATAACTCTTATTTGACTTCTTTAACTAGACCACTCCTAGTAGAACCTGTTCCAACAACAATCAGGTGTATATAAATTCCAGGCCCATAACTAGACCTGAGCCTCCCTAGGGGCAAGACTCAAGAAGTTTTCCCCAATTCTTCCAACTTCCGCTTGCCGGGTAGACCCATATTTTTTTCCAATCGGTTCAAAATTCTGAAGAGAATTGGGGGGTGGGGAGTTTAAGGAACATACTACGTCGTCCTGTGCGCACGCACAGACTCATTACTTCATTCCTCCTTCCCTTTTCATCCCTCCATCTCTTTCCCTTTCCTTCTCTTTCTCCCCTTCTTTTCTCCCCTTCTTCTCGTCAACATTTTTTGCTTCTCCATCCCCATTTTAATTTTTTTTTGGGGGGGGGAGTCTGCCCCCCCGCTGGTTATGCCACTGATAAATTCCATGAAAATCTCATCTCAAAGTTTCTCAATAACTGAGTTAAACTCAAAGGTAATGACCATTGACCCTGATGCATGACCAGTGTTGCAAGATCACCCTTAGTAGGCTCCACCCAACAATGATCCTGTTGAAGTTCCATAAAAATTGATCTGACTTTGAGAAACAGATCTTAAGAGAGAGGTTAGCAAAGATATTGGCAGATGAACAGACAGACTTTGCAAAATTATAAAGCCAGATTTTACCTGTGGGTGTGGTGTTTGTTGCAGGCTTGTTGACAGTAGACTGATCAATCCTTTCTTGACTGCAATGACCTCTGGGTCTTCATGGTCTGGGTAGTGGACAGCAATCACTTCACCAGTGCTACGAATCTCAAAGGAAAACCTGCAAAAGAGATATAAACAATTAGTACACAGGGTGAATCATACAAAAAAGCATAGCTACTATGGGATCCTACATGTTTTCCCGGTGATCACCAGTTTCTTGGGGGGGGGTTAAAATCTAAACTAACATAAAGAGACATGAGTAGGTGAGCACTTGTCTTGGTGTGATGTCATCAGGTAAACTTTAAGGGGGGGAGTGTTAAGACCTGGAATTCAAAGGAACTGCTTTTTGCCGTATCATCTTAATAAATGTTCCAACATATATATGTTCCAACATATATATGAAAAATGGTGATTTTCACTCATTTTTTTTGTTCCCTATAAAAAAATTTAGAAATGTTATAAAAATGTGCCTTGTTCGTTTTTGTATTCCAGAGTCATAGTTCTAGGGTCGGTATTTCCCGTTTTTTTCAAATTCTTCAATTATTTTTCAAATTACCAAAAAGGCAAAAATTTGCATGCGTCAATTTGGAGCAACGCCAAGATTGTTCAAAGTTGGACATAAATAAATCCCAGAATTTTTACGACGCATTTCTATCTTTACCTGTTTGCTGATATGGATTTAGTAACTGGGAACCAAAAATCACGAAATATCCACGAAGTCAAACACAGAGAAAATCACCATTTTGTCCAAATTGTAGGTCCCGTTTCCCTACAAAATATGGCTTATTACCAAACACAAGAGTTTAATCTTTACTTTCACCAATGGTCTGCACCAGGTCACATTACATCATCTGGGTTCTTTCTGATCAAATCAAACAATGTATGAGGCTCAAATCGTTGTGAAATTAAATCCTGTTCTGTTTGCAAAAGCAACACTCAAGTGAGCAGCCATTTTACAATTTAATAAAAGCTTACCATGGGTGATGCGTTCACGAATCGATGCAGTCAAGGCCACTCTTGCTGCAATCATTACTTCCAACTTGTGGCTCCGGCGCGCCCGATAGCACCAGACGCGTATGCGTTATATGCAGAACTACCCACCTTTTGCAGTTCTGCCAATTGTGGGTTTTTTGGTATAAAACAATTGCATACATAGTAAAGTAAAATGAACAAATATGAGTACAAAATGAACTATACAGAGTGAATAAAAAAAGTTTGTTCTTTCTTTTTTTTTCTGCATGAAAAAAACAAAAATTTGACCCTGACCTGTTTAATCAACAGGAGTAGTTGTATGTTTCATGATCTGCATATTTTCAATTCTATGCTTGAAAAAAATGACCCGTAATTTGGTGAAGAAGATTTGTCACCATATTCAGACAAATAATGGAACTGAAAAACCGGCTTAACTTTGTAAAATCCCATTGGAATAGGTAAAAAATGAAATCAGCAACAAAAATCTTTCATATCTACCTCATTTATTCACCAAATCCTTCATTTTTGTCCGGCATAGAAAGTCGAAAATATACAGATCATTAAAACATCATTCAATGCGTCACAGTTGAGGTAAACAAGCGGCAAGAGTCAAATTTGTGTTTTTCATGCAAATTTTTTTGATTCACTATGTATATGATTGTTAAAATATAATGAAATAAAACATGAATGTCAATGCCATAGTAAACATGAAAAAAAACCTCAAACTGGCCATTTGCACTAAGTTCTGACCTTAACAACCCCCTTCAGGCTTGGTTTCTCAAAGGGAGTCTAATTTTAGCCCCCAAGCTTAAACCAGGTATTAGCTATTTCAAAGTTTAGGTACTAAAGAAACTAAATCTTGGTAATCCCTTGAGAGATGGGGATACTCGGTGCAAAAATTGGGGATTTCAATTTTTTTAGGGACACCTGATATGTGAAATCTCATGTTGCACTTTTTAAGTCCACTTTTTAGAATAGTTGCATTTACCCATATTCTGGGAGGGAGTTTACAAGCCTGTCAGAATGTGCAAGAGTCTTAAAATGTAACTGCAAATTATGAAATTTGAAGCAATTATTGAAATGTAACTTAGTCCTAATCAGTCCAAGAGGTACTCATAGGCCTGTGTGGTGTTTAAAGTGGGGTATATTTCACATATATTGGCTTCTTGCCTATCTGGCATTTGGATTCAAGCAGATTTAAATAGTTAAACAGGTAAATGCATTGGAGGCAAATAAAGGCATGGCTATTTCATGAGTGCCTACCAGGCATTTAGTGATTCTATTTTTAGCCTATGAGTGCCTGCGGGGCATTTTCCTCATATGAGTACAAAGAGAGTTAGGGTTAGTGACAAATCTTAGCTTAAATAATAAAATCCCAAGCATTGTTGAATTATCAGGGCCATTTGGAACTAGTCTTCCATGCAATCTGTGTAACTTTGTATTCCCATAAAACACACCGAAAAGGTCTACTTTTTGGCTACATTCCAATAAAATTGATTTCACCCAAAAATTTTCAGTTGCATTCCCAGACAGAGCTTGTATCCAGTACAATATACAATTTGCATGGCTCTGCCCTAAGCAAGTGGAGACTCAAATTGGCAATAAAATGAATAGAAATGTTATATTTCTGGTTAAATGTCAATGACATGATTAGATCCCAGAACCCAAAACTTTACTAGAAATGGTCAAAATTTTGGTGTCTGAAGTCAGCTGCTATTTTTCCCATTTACCCTGTGAAATCTTAGGGCTGAAGGGTGTTTGGTTTGGATGTTATGCAGAGGGTGTTTTGAATCAATCCCATGATGCACAGCAATGTGCCTATACTGTACTTTACTAAACACATGTCAGTACTTAGGGATAAAAAGTGTTCAAAAAGTTTAAGAACCACAAGACATTTCATAATCATACTAAAATTTCCTTAAGTACTAACGCTTAGTTGGCTAAAATGAGCATTAAAGTCAGGGTTTTTATGTGTTAATGTTTTTTATAGGATCACATGACCCTATTGAGGTGAAATTTCCCGAAACTGGTGTATTGTGGGATTGACTCGAAACACCCTCTAGATGTTATGATAATACCTGTTTTGGCTGATCATGATTACTTTACAGAGTATTCTATAGGCTTACAAATCACATTTTAGATTCCATACCACTAAAAAGATCTGGTCTGGCACCCTCTGGCCGAAAAGTGTTTGGGGAAAAGGTAAAAAAAAGTGACAGGTCTAAGTTAAAATTGAAAAAAAGAAAAGAAACTGGAACTTCCTGGGCCATATTTTGTGTTAGAAATTATTTTAAAGATACAAATCAGCACAATATCAAGACAAAAAGTTTGTGAGGCTTACTACTGAGTAACGGATGCAGAGGTCTAGCAGTCCGAGGTAATGCATAATTTAAGCGACCGAGTCGCTTCGTTAATGAGAAATTTACGTTTTAATTAGGGCCATTTTGTATATAAACCAATGGCAATTTATTTGGTGGTGTGCAACCTTTAGCTCTCCTATCGAAATGTTTGAAATATCGGGCATGAAACTTTACAGATGGGATATTAGGGTCAAGGCCATTCAATCAGGATGGAAACTTTATATAAATAATTAAATTGAGTCATCTCCCTTAAAATTTCTATTCATGTTGTAGATTGACTTCTTCTGCCAAATAGATAGTTGTAGATTGATTTTTCCTTCTAGGTTCTACAAAATCTATGACTGTACAGGGAGTAGATTTCCACCTTGTAACTCTTTCAGTTTTTATTCCATTCCAACAAATTAGCGGAATAATTGAGAGTAACGATGCTTGTGATGAGGTGTTTGTTTTTTTTTCTTGCTTGATGCATGTTCAATGAAGTGTTGCTTCTGGTACTGCCCTATTGTCACCACGCAAATTGTATGGGAATGACCAAGAATTGCTTGAGAGACGCCACTGGAAATAATGGTCCATGAAAAGTTTTGATACCTATTGTCCAAATGATAAAGACCGACGAACAAATTCATATTTTAAAATCTGTCTTATGATTTTGCCTTTTAACCAGTGAATAATTTATTGGCATAGCTGTCCCATAAAAAAAAGTTACACCCAATTTTCATGAGTGTGTTACACATTTAGTGTGATGTCAGAAGCATTCCACACCCAGGGGGGGCAGTTGTATTCAAAGGTGGATATGATGCGTGAACATGGACTTCCGAAATGCACC